>JBBPUG010000024.1:0-95124 GCA_038094535.1 Tubosaeta aff. alveolata
GAATGGCGCCACCCTCTGCAGCAAGACATCCAGGGATGGTATTGTCGAATCGTCCTTGTGCGACTCGACCATCGAGCGGCGGGAGAGAGCGATGTCTGAAAAGGGAACCTCAATTTAGGATTAGGATTATCTAGGGTTACAAACACGACCAAACGTCGAAAAGTGCAAAGATGCGCCAAACGTGATTTAAGGGATGGCCCAACTAAAAACCCGCTTACTTAAGTAGCGGGAAAATGCATTCCCAGTTTGTTGATTGGCAGGCCACAGGGCGTATCGCCTGGTGTCCGGGGGAGACTGCTTCTCTGGAGGCGCAAGGCAGCCGAGTCCTTGGGTCCAGTGGAATCACGTTAATGAAATCACCGCTCTCACTGATCATCGATCAGCGCTAGCGGCGTGCATGGGAAGAGATAGGGAGATTTACGCCAACGGTGTCCATTTTTCTCCGGTTTATTTCAGTCGTTGTATAGATATTTACCATGGGAAGTGATAAGATGGAGCTAGCCAGTGATATCCGTCGGCGAACAAAAGATCGTCGCTGGACTGCCACTCACAATGATGTACTATGAAATACAACCTACACTAGCGTTGCCGGATACATATGCTTGAATAATAAAAAAGAGAGATGCGACTGGCTCAACCCTCCATCGCTGCAAGCGCAGCTTCGTTGAGTGCCTCCGCTTCGCCCATGATCTTGTCCTCCAGCGCCGCCACCCTCGATGCTGCCTCGCGTCTCTCCCGATCGAGATCCGCATATCTCTCCTGCAACAACCGCTCTCTCCGTTGAAGAATCTCCACCTCTTCCTTGAGCATCTCCACCCGCCGAGGACCAGCAACGCGCTCGGTCGCAGCCAACCGCGAGAAGCTGTCATAGTCGCCCTGTGTCCTGACCAACTCGTCAAACGCGTCCGTGACGCGTTTGGCGAGCGCCTTGTTGCGTGCCTGGTACCCCCCGAGCGTGATCCCCAGCCTCTTTTCAATCTTGCCAGCCTTGCTCGCCTCCTTGGACATTTGCTCGCGGCATTCGTCCAAGAGCGCCGTGTAGCCTGCGATGCGCGCCTCGGCGGAGAGCGCGTCTGGGTCGACCCATCTGCGCGCCTTGCTGTCAAACGCAAGCCGTTGACGGACATGAGCCCAGGAGACGGACTCGTCTTGCTCCTCGTTGCGCGCGAGGGTGATGATCCCTTCCTTGAGTTGCGCCTCGGTCGCGTCAGGGAAACCGATCGTCGTTGCGAGTTCGAGGTGAATCTGAGACTTGGCTTGCGCGAGATTGTCATCGTCCGGCATCTCGTATGTCGAGACCGTACCCCCGGGGAGGTTGGTGCCCGGAAGTGGGTGTGCGATGGAGTCGTGCAGCAATAGACTTGCAAGCTCGGTGTGAATTAACTTGTGCGCGTCTGTGGAATCGTCGTCACTGATATCAAAATCTTGCATGAGTTGCACCACGTCGACGCGTGCGGGTCGAGGTAGACCGAGCTGGACAGCTTTGGACCGTCTTGCGAGGATCCGGCGCTCTTCCTCTTCTTGCATACGTTTCAGCCGCGCATCGCGCTCTGCAGCATCTTCTTCAATCATCGGTTCGCTCGGCTCGTCTTCCCCCTCATCCTCCGGCACCAACAACTCAAAGTTGTTCTCGGGTTTAGGGAGGTTCATGAACCCGGCCTTGAGTGCCCGCTTGGCGGAATCGACACGAAGCCGTTGTTCGCGCGGCGTCTCGTTACCAATCACCATGCCCGTTGAGGGGTTAATACTTAGATTGTCGCGCATGGGTGTACGAAGCGGGGTTGCGCCAACCCCTCGGGGCGTCACTAGAACATCAGTTCCCACGCCTCCATGCAGAGGTGTTGCGAGCGGATTTGGGGTGAATGCTACTTGATGGCGGGGAGTAGCACCCTCAAAGCCAGTCCCGCCACCTGGTCCAACGTGAAGAGGGGTATTCTCGTCACCAAGCAGGGGGGTTTGGGCAATAGTCATGTTGCGCAAGTTTCGGGCTTCAGTCAATACATTGTCCTCTAAGCTTGGGTGTCAGAGCGTGTTTGATTATTTTCCGAGGAAAACTTACGTTGAGGAGCCGTGCGAGGTGTTCGTGCCATCCGTGCGCCTTCCAAGCCTTCGTATTCACCAATGAGCTTCGAAGTAGCTGCACTGCCATCTGCGACCAATGCCTTAGACTTCTCTCCTGTCACACCGATTTTAACGATCTCCTCCAGCTCCGTCTCCCCAACTTGCGCCGAGGGTAATGACAACTTTCGCCGACGACCAATGCTCTCAGCTTCCTTGAGCTTCTGAATCTGTGCATCGCGGGCCGCAATGAATTTTGTCTGATGAGGTTCATTACCCTTATTTTCAGCGTTTCGGCGTTGACGTTTTCTGCGCTCTGCTTCGTCGTCGTCGCTTCTCCGCTTGTTCTCAAGACGCCGAAGTGATTGACCAACTGGAGCACTCGTTATACGTGCCTGCTCCTCTGAGGTATCATAGAACCCAGGAGCAGGTTTCTTCTCAAAGGGAATATCTGTGTTATACTAGAAAATAAGTATGAGTAAACGTTCAAGATGGACTGTGAGCGGATACTTGCATCCATTCCTTTTTGCTTGGTTTTATGTCGCATGCTGTATAACCGAGCGTCAGGATAATTATATGAATCTCAAGACAGGCAAGCACAAACATTATGCCAGCAGCTTTTAGTTCGCGTTTCTTTTGCAGAACGGCCAGTCGTCGAGCCTCCTCCAGCTGACGCTCACGAGCTTTCCGTTTAGCCTTCTTCCCCTGCGTATTGGCTAGGCGGGCACGTGCTTCTGACAACATTTCCTTCTCTACAAAAGCGGTCAGACATGCTAGATAAAACGGACGACGGAAGGCGCGAACCATCTTCGTCCATATCAATCGGATCCGGTCGTGCAGGCTTGGTTTCAGGATCTGGGTCAATTTCTCCGGGTCGCAGTCGTCGAACGTCGTCTGCACTAGGTCCAGCTTCTCCTCCCGGCCCTGCCAACCCCAATTCCTCGTTTTCTTTCGCCTCTGCCTCGTCCAACAACTTTTGATATCGTTCCAGACATTGCGTCGCGGTGCGTCCTACCATGGGTGCTATTGTACGCCATTGGGTTGGCATTAGTTTAGCAAGGTGAAGTAGTTTTTCATCTTCAGTCTAAAGAGACGCGCAGTGAGAAACTGAGACAAGGTAATGAGGAAACTGACTTTTGACCACTCTGTCTTCTTTATTGAAGGGTCTAGCCATTCATACCACCGAGCCTTGCATTGTTTGGGCGTTTTGCGGACAAGCAACGATGATATTCGCGCCCTACGAGAGTCAGTCACAAGAAAGTAAACAAACCTAGTGACATACCATTGGTTCTTGCCGTATTTTGCAATAGCGGCCTTGAGGACCTCGTCCTCGGTGTTCTATACATTTCGTTGGCGAATTGGCTACATTTCTGCAACCATAAAACGTACCTTCCAAACACCTAAATTAGCATTATATGGTCAGACATCAGCACTCATAACATGGCATACTCACCTCCTTTGATGATTATTCGCACCATGGTAGTTGGCACTCGACTTTGCAGACCGCAAAAACGGCAGACTCTTAGTCAGGTTGCCGTTTTTAAAACTCCGATAAATTCCGACTTCGGCAATTCAGCCCCTATCTGCATGTAATCGGACTCCAACGGCAGCGCTCACTACTACTCTTTTATTAGCAATGGAAGACGAATCTGATCTTACACCGCTCGAAGATGAAGTTGAAATAGTGCCCAGAAGAAAACCGAGGGGTAAAAAAACAGTTCAAGGGGAACAGGGGCGACGACAAAGTTCCAGGCCTAGGAAAGCCAAACGAGCGAGAACGCAGGACGTAGAAAGCGCCATCGCGACGGACTCAGAGAAACGTCCGAAAGAGCGTAAGCGTGCTCGGAAACTTGAGCCCGTCTATATCATACCCGACGTCGGGAAGAAGAAAACCACCTTTAGAGGGCGCTTGGGTACGGGTCTCCTCTATTCTAGATCCTCAGCACGAATCGCCTTCTGCAGGATATGCCTGTTTGAACACGGTATTACGAAACAACAATATTTTCTGTTCCAGGACATGTCGGTTGGTTGCTCATTAACTGCGGAGAATCCGAAGCTGATTAGATAGTCCAGAATCGACACCATTAAAAAGAATGGAATCGATTGGGTAAAGGATCTGGGCAGACAGAATCTACAAGACTTACTTAAGATAATCGAATGGAACGAACAAAATGCAAGTGTCTTGCTACCTTTCCTTGCGGTGCATGCTGAATATACCAGGACATTCGTTTCATGAGAATGTACGTTTGCACCCACTGGATTATCGTTCCCCTGAATCAGTTTCAGTTCATCAGAGTTGTTCCCTTTCGCATCTCACGAAATTTATGGGTACTCTCTGGAATATTGTGCTCCGCTTCTTGCCCAAGTTGGCGCCCTTGCTAAAAGGTACGGGCATCGATTGACGACGCATCCTGGTCAGTTTACCCAGCTGGGCTCTCCCCGTGACTCCGTCGTCCGTTCGAGTATCCGCGAGCTCGAATACCACGCAGAGATGCTTGACCGCATGGGTATCGACCAAGATGGTGTTATGATCATCCATGGCGGAGGTGTATACGGCGACAAGGCAGCTGCATTAGCCAGGATGAAGAAGGTTATACAATATGATTTACCTCCTCGTGTGCGAACGCGGTTAGTACTCGAAAACGACGAGGTGACTCACTGCATCACTGCATCATTCGTCACTAACGAGCAGTTCGTAGCTTTGCTACAACGCTGCGGACTTGCTTGCCATTTGTGCTGACCTCTCCGTACCGTTGGTGTTCGACTACCACCACGATACGCTAAATCCTTCACCTGGGCTACCTCCTTCAGCTATAATCGACCAAGCAAACGAGATTTTCAAGCGACGAGGTATCACGCCCAAGCAACATCATAGTGAGCCTAGGGCCGGGGCTACCAGTATAATGGAATTGCGAGCGCATTCTGACAGGTGCCAGAGCCTTCCCGAGGAACTGCCAGATACCATGGGTGTGTCCCGATGTGCTCCATGGCTAATCCGGTCCTGATGGTTTGACATGACAGATTTAATGATCGAGGCCAAGGATAAGGAACAGGCTGTTTTGCACTTGTATAGAATATATGATCTGTATCCAGTCATTCATGGTATCTCCTTGTGCCTTCCGGCTATGAGAATCTCACCGTGAACTGCAGCATCACTTCGACCACCAGCGGAGGAGGAGACAAAGGAGACAAAAGGTCGCAAATCAGCGCGGAGGACACGCTCCAAGAAACTGGAGATTGGCATGGAAGGGGCAGCGCTCTCAGGGGTCCAATAGAAAGAGAGGGTAGTGTAGTGAGGTCGGCAATCTCCACGAGTCGTTTTCTCCTTTGTTTTTCTACCACCACGTTGTTCTTTCTCAAAGGTGATCATTCTACGGTGTTCAGAAAGAAATACTAAATATATGTGTTGGACGTCTGCATTGCTTTCCGCAGTCGCCACTTCTTTCCCGCAGACCACATCATGCCAGAGTCGATGTTTGGCCGCCCTTTGCAGCATCTCCTTCCCTCTCATTCACCTGCCGTGCCAGATCCACACCCCCCTCTAGACTTCAAAGACTTCCGCTTCAATTCAATAGGAAAGCAGCCAGACCTCCTCAGTCGCATCTCCGTCCCGCAGCATGAACGAGTGGATTATCACACCCCCACCCCATCTCCGACGTACACTCCTCCCCCTAATTTGATCGCCACCCAGTCCCAATCGTCTTCGCGACGCACCCTCTTGCAGCAGTTAGGCGACCCTGCTGCAATGGATGGACGCTCAGGATTGCAGATTTCGACAACCCATTCCAACGGCTCGCTAGCATCCCGCATCCTCACCAACCTCGACCCACCCAATGACATTCCTAATAAAATGCATGGCCCGTCGTTCCTTGGGCGGGTCTCCGGAGATGCCAGTCTCATTCCACCTGTCGAGGTCTTACCCCAGCCACCTGACTCATCACCTCCTACTCCTGCCTCTTTTGCTCCGACTGTAGAACCAACGACTGCACATAGTCATGCGTCTAGTCCAGTGATAAACATGACCTCAGCCCGGACTTCCCGTGTCCCCACACCAGTCGCCACCGCCACCACGGATGCTATCCTCACACAATCTCTCCCAGTCACAGAAGACAGACAGCGGAGCTTGGAACCTCCGTCTACTGTTTCCGGGTTACTGGCAGCCCGACACGAGCGGTTACAAGCCATCAGCGACGATCTTGCCAAATTGGCTTTAACACATTGTTTGCCACCCCCACATTCGCCGTCTCCAGGCCCTTCTTCGGTTATGCAGACAGATGACAACACCACTCCCCGTCAGTACAATAAATCACAACTTGCCACTGTTCCCGCGGCAGTTATCGTTCCGCCTTCTGTTAATCACTCATCAAGTCGAGTGGGCTCAAATGTCAACGATATGGTTACAGATATTGGCGATTCCTCGGATCTCATCATTCTATCTGCGAATCTCATTCAAGAGTATCAGACTCAACGCCGAGCTTTACTCGAGGCCTCTCAAAACCTAAATTCCACTCTTGATGCTCTTCACCACATTCATGCCGCCAGTGAGAATGCTTTTACGCACCAGATACGAGCACTCAAAGAGGAGTGCACGGCATTCGAGCATAAAAAGCGAGTGGATGCGACTGCTCTGCAACAACAATTCAAGGAACTGCAGCAGAACCGCGAAGAGCTTAGTGCTAGAGAGTCCAATTTGGCGCTGAGGGAAAAAGAAAGTAAGGCTAGAGAAGACGCGAGAAAGGGCATGATCGCGAGGCGGCAAGCTCAGGAAGAGGAGAAAAGAGCCGCTGAGGCGAGAAAGGTGCAGGAAACAATGGAACAAATCGACTTCGCATTAAAGGAGGTCGCAGAGGCCAAGGCCGAGGCCGAGAGAGCTAAACGTCGATTCGGGCAATTGGAGAACAAGACCGTGTCGGACGATGTACCCACCGAGCCTCAGGAGGGCATGGACAAAGAGGAAATAGCAGCTGTCAAGTCTCTCAATGATCTTCTTTCCGACATCGAGCGTCTCCGTGAATCGCATGCGGCCAAGTTACAGAAGCTGGAAGAGTCCAAACGTACTTTACGTAGGCTGGAGGAGGAAAGGAAAAAGAGACTTGTTCAAGAAGCAGAGCGTCGCCGAATCGTCGAAGAACAACGTTTGCGGGCGCTCGCCGAAGCAGAACTGGCTCTCCAGGTCCAAGAGGAGAAACGGCGTCAAACGGAAGCAGAGAAGAGACGCCAGGCGGTTGCAAAAGGGCGGTTGCATGCTCCCTCTTCGGCTGCAAGGCAAGCCCCCGCAGAAGCCCAGCATCGCAATTTGAAATGTACGGAAACGGCTGACGGCCAAGCGTTGGCGCATCTCAGCTATCCCGACGACATTATTGGGTCACAGCAGCAGACCGCCGCAGATATAAGGCCTCGCGCGACCCACGAGGTAAAATCCCCTGCGGCTACTTCCATGAATGTGGACACGAATGAAAGAGCCTTCACCTCTCATCGTACTGTTCTGTTGCCTGAGATCCATATAAGCCCTCTTTGCTCGCCGATTACTACTTCATCGTCGAAGCAGAGGAAACCCGTCTCCGGCGGCGTTAAGTTCTCTGCACCTACTAAACTTCGTGGAGGTTTACCGCCTAAGCCGTTATCTGGTCCGCCACCCCTCCCGCATGCGATTGGGAATACCCAGAATTTCCCCGCGACATCATCTGCCACCCCTGTCTCGGCAGAAGGTGGACAGAGATTATCTTTTCCTGAACAACTTGCTTCCGAAATCAATCGTCTTTCCAATGCAGACGATCGCTCGACTCCGGATCGTAGATCCTTTCCGCGAACCTCCAAGTCACAAACCATTCTGGATACGACAAATGGAGGGAGCCAAGAACTCAATATTGGACCAGCTTCCGGCGTTTCGCCCACTCATCAGAATGTAAACCTCCGTCATTTGAAGCGGTCTCGTGGTCGTGTCGAGGAAAATGATAGTGGTGATCGCAGCGTTCGATCGATTAATGTAAAGAAAGAAGAACCCGATGACCATTCCCGTGAACTCGTACCGTCAAGTAGTCTTCCTGCATCGCTCCCACCCCGTCCAGCAGTAATCCCTCCGCCCCGTCCGTGGATGTCTAGAAAACAACAAGCAGCATCTAAACCCCAGCTGAATGCGGCCAGTCCCTCTACGGTTGAGAATAACAAATCTTTGAAAAAAGAAGCAGTGGCTACCGCTCATGAACAACCCCGAGATGCACTTCCTCAGAGTGGTCAAATTCCTCGTGCGACGAATGCCTCAATCCAGCAGTCGGGTCCTCCTGATATCTCGGATTCGCTTCTTTTGGGTCCTGTGCATCCACCATCACGGTCTCCTGAGACCACAGGTGGGGGACACCGCCCGGGCGCTGAGAATCGTGATAGTTCCTCGGAGTCTGCGACTGCCGACGCATTGAATGGAGGGGAACTCTCCAGGAATAGTCGAAAATTCTCCGACGAACATCGCACGTCACACAGGGGGGATGGTACGCGCCGCATGGTGGATCACTATTCACCTCCGTTAGCCGTGCTTCGGCCAACTGCTGCTTCCCCGACTCAGCTCCGCCACTCAGTGGACCCCTGGCGTCCATCGAGTTCCTTCAATGAACCACGAGCTGAACCGATGCGTGCTGTGTCGCCAACCGCTGGGAGAAAAAGACCTGCCGAAAACAGCGACAATGAAGATGGACATCGAGCCCGCAGACAGCGGGGTGATACTTGGGTAGCTCAAGAACACGATCATGGCCGCGCAGTTTCCTATCGCTCGACTTGGGAGAGACGCCCTGAACCCGAACTCGACGAGTGTCGCCCCCCTTACCGCACTCCCCCATCTCCTGACCATACTCGGGCCCATCCTTCCGATATACCGAGAACGGCCTATGATAACCGTGCATATGTTTCCCTTCCGCCTGAGGACCCCGTAGCCATGCCTCTTCGTCCGGAGCCATCTTTCCGAAGACCCGAGCGGGACCAACGGTACCAGCCCCCTTCGCCTTACAATGGAGACCAACACCACAGGGACGACGCCAGAGTTGGCCGAATCTACGAGCCAATGGCGGATGAAAGGGTACATATTTTACCTGACCCTCCTCTATTGGCACGGATGAGTGACAGTCAACATCTTCCGGTAATTGTCGTGTAACAATGTGTGAACGTTTCCCTCGCTCACGTTTGACTTACAGCCTACGGCCAATTCCCGCGGACGAGGGAGAGGCGATCCAAGCAGAGGGCGTGGACGTGGTAACTTTGCCCCGCGCGGTGGGCCCACGCTGTTTGAGAGACTGAATCAACGCGGTCGTGCGAGCTTGGGGGATCGATTGACATGATTGTAGCTTGAAGCTTTGGTTGCGCATCATGCAGGTCCTTGATGTGTCTGTACCCTAGTCAAATCCTTGCTATCGAATCCTAGTTCAGTTGCCTACGTAATCGATATCGTCGGGTACTAGTGGACTCTGAGCCCGAAGTCTTAATCGTACACACCTACGTCCAAAGTACTAAGCCTTATTCTTACCACTCATGAGTTGGACCGGGTATGCAGAGATCGTAAACAAATGGATAGTTGGAGCTGACGCTTCCCCCAGTTTCAAGAAATCCCTGAACAGGGCAGGTACTACGGTGCGCAGTTGCTAGTTCGCCGTCCCAAGCAATCTGCAGACCGACGACACCCCTTTAAAGGTACTGCAAAAGACTGGTCAGATTGAACGTACCGTAGACCGCGAGTTTGCGGACGAAGAGTCCAAATACCGCGCGTGAGCTTACGCACGCCTCTTCGTTTCACCCTCGGATTCAGTCTGTGCACCCCAGGTTCGAGAAGGAATGTCAGGCGCTCCAAAAGGACAGCAAGACCTATGGCGACGCCATGCGAGGCGAGTGGTCCACCCCAGCGAGTGCTTACATCTGACGGTCGCACTCTAGCCATGACCGCTGCCCAGGCGCGCTTGGCGGACACGATCGAAAAGTTTTACAGCGCCTCGGACAGAACGTCTGATGGCGCGATGGCGGGCCATGCGTTCAAGAGCGCGGTCGAAGAGCTCGACAATAGCGTTCAGAGAGAATTGGTACGTCGGTTGTCGAGCAGAGGCGATCGTGTCTGATCCCGGTCTAGGACGCGCCTTATCGTACGTGCATCATGGAGCCGCTGGGCAAGATGAACGCCTACTTTCCCATCGTCAACGAGCATATCGCGAAGCGCAACAAAAAGGTGCGTGGGTCGGTCGTTCCGCACGGGGTCTGTTGCCCATCTGGGCTTGTTCAAGCTGCTCGACTACGATGCTGCGAGGAGTAAGCTGCGCAAGGTGATAGATAAACCGAGCGAAGATCCCACCAAGTTGCCCAGGGTCAGTTTCATGCTTGACGTCGCATACCCACTTTCGTCGACTCACATACTCGTTATTTTTCTTCTCGGACGCCAGGCACAACAAGAACACGACGATACAAAAGAAGTGTTTGAACTGCTCAACGATCAGCTCATTGGGGAACTACCGCAGTTGCTGGAGCTCCGTGTTCCGTATTTCGATCCCAGTTTCGAAGCCATGATACGCATCCAGTGCAAGTTTGCAGAGGATGGGTACGAGAAGATGAGTACTGTGCAGAGGTGTGCCAGTTTACTCGGGAGTGCAGCCCGCATTTCCTCACCACGTCCATCCAGATATTTCACGGACAACGTCAGGGAGGATTACGCTGCTGGCCAGCTGGACGCTCAGGTATCGTGCCATGTCATACACGGAAATGTTTTGCTTATGCAATTGCAGGTCGAGGGTGTTCTCCAAGAGATGAAAGAGTTGTCGATCTGTGGCGCCAGCTAGTTGTATGCCGAAGTGGTCGTCGTGTATTTCAATCCCTTTTTTTGTATCCCCGTTGATGGAAATACAGTAAACACAAGAATGTATTGGTTACATGAAGAGAAAACTGATGCTACAGCAAGGCAATTACTATCACAATAGCTAGGAATACCATCGCAAGCGAATTAAAAAGAGTAAGGTGTGTACATGGTAAAGTGATCAATGCAAGAAACCGTAGAATATGACACAGGGATATAGCAGGAGATGACATAGCGGTACAAAAAGTGTAAATCCTACCGATGCATAGGCATGACGTTCCAATGTAGTGAGAAAGGTGTACATACGAATTCCGTGACGGGAGAAAGTCGACAATCAGTGACAAAAACTCGGTATATACCCAGAGATATCCATACCAACACACGAATAACCAGAGGAAGAAAGACAATCGAAGCGTCGTGACGTTGTCATGTAGAACCAAAGCTTGTGATTGCGAGGCAGCCAAGCCAGATCATCTCGACGGCGGCTCTGCCAATTGGCGTGAGTATCATCTTGCCCTCCGGCACTGGTACCGCTTCATCGTAGAGATTAGCCTCGGAAGGGGGTTCTTCCCAAATGGCAAGCCCCAGCTGCATAAGACCATCTGACATAAAATCAAACCCACGCTCTCGACCGTCGCAATGGCAGACAACGGTGTCGTTCATATGCTCGCCATCTGAAGCGGGAGAAGGGTAGTTGAGTGCTTCCCATTCAGGACCGGTGATGGCCAGCCCGTCGCTTGGAATGCGGATGTTGCTCAAGCGCAGTTCGTCGTAAGTGACCACTCGGGCGACGACACGAAACGCGGGCAGAAATGCGGTTTTATTGTCTGGCTCAATGCCACTGTCCGACGAATGAGTCTGCTTCGGCCTTTTCTTCTCTGGTTTCTTGTCTTTTCGGCTCCCTTCTCCGAATGGCACATAGTAAACGAGTAAAAATTGCCGACTCTCTATGGCCGTGGCGAACGATGCAGTGCTGCTGGTCTCAGGGTGGACGCTCCCTGAGTCAGTCTCCCCAGGCCAAAGGGGCAAGAGCATATAGAGACAGTCATCCGGAATTTGATCGAGGACGCCCCCTCTGGACCTCAGCTTTGGGCCCGACTTTGATGGTTTGTGAGGGTTCGGGAGCAAACCGACGTCTCTGAAAGAGGCGTTAAGATCGTCGAGCACGCGATCGTTCTCTTCTTGTTGGTCTCGCCCAGCAGTGGTCATCCACGGGGGTTGGAATGCTCTAGGTTGGGTGCCGAGTGAGGCATGCTCATCTGCCTTTGGACCACCACGGAATACACGAAAGAGACGTTCGAGAGTCGAGCTCGAATCAGCGTTAGTCCGGTTGTGGGTTTTTGTGCGCAGATTTTCAATGTCGTTGGGGTCCAATGCGCTGAAGGCTTCCGCGTGGGTCGTGCCGATGCGGGGAGGTCGATCTTCCGAGTCAACCGAGTCACGATGGTCGCGAGGGTGCCGAATGTGTGGAATCAATAACGACTCGCTCTCTTGAATACTGACAGAATCGGCGATCGATGGAGACACTAATGACATCGAGGAAACTGGTCGGTTGAGCGATTCATGGTGATAAGTAATCGCAGGAGGCGAAGCGCTAGGCGAGAATTGGACTCTAGCGGATAGTCGTCCAGGGGCAGAAGTAACATCTCGGGCCGCGCCGTTTTTGACACTCCCCGCGCTGCTGGTAGCCGTACTCGATTCTGCGCTCTCTGTTGGACGTTTCTTGTCGCTCTTGTCTTTTCCCCTGCCCTTGCTCGGGGCTTTGGTCCTGCCTTTGCCCTTGTCTCGCTTCTCTCCCAGCTTTTTGTCGCCCGACTGGAAAGGACCAAGTTGCCTTGTTGTCTTTGTACTGGTATATTGTTCCTGCACCTTTTTCAACGCCAGCATTGTTCCGCTGCGCATATTCATGTGTGTCGAAGGATTAGAATTCATTCCGGTTGCCCCCGCATGGCGGCCACCAGAAAATAGGCCATGGGAACGGAAAATTGAAAATGCAACAGCCCGAGAGTGCTTGTGGATGACGCTATGGGGTCCAGTAATAGTGCTGCCCATGAGGTAAGGGTCTGGAATATGACGAATCTGGATTCGCTGCTGTGCAGCTTTAGCAGGATCCGCAGACTGAGCTGTTGAGAATAAGGTTCCAACCACACGACAAGTGTAAATGAATAACCGCATGGCACCAAAGAAAAAGGATATACAAACGTACGTTTAAACGCCAACCTGTCGACCTTGAAGCGACCGACGTGGCCACAACGCCACATCTCCTGTACTCGAGAGGTCGATTCTTTCGCTGGCTTGGTATTGCGATGGTAGTGCGCTTGTTGCCTTCGGCGAGAGGAAGTGTTTGATGCATCGGCCTTTTCTCGCTGAAACGACCAGTAATACCGATGGGCGTCGAATGAACGATCATGTTTCTGCAGGTGTCTCGTGAATGAGTCTTCGAATTGGAGAGTAGTCGTGCTTCCCAGAGTGAGAGGAATACCGGAGAGGTGTGGAGAGGATCTGAGGTGACCCGAGGCACCTCCTTGGATAAATGATACCCGAGAACCAAAAGAGCGTATGCTACCTTCGGAATGTTTTGGAAGAATGTACGTTAGGTCAAGACCATCCCAAACGCTGGCCTCGACTTGTTGAGATGTCCCCTGATGCTGTACCTCTAGGGAGAGGCGTCCGGTGCGAGGAAGTGGCTCGGACTTTGGGAGGACGATAGTTGGGTCTTCGACGCTATGGGACGAACGATGTGCACTGGACTCATCCCAGCTTCGACTAGGGCGACGGACAGTGAGTATGCTGCCCTCGCGACTGCGAGCGGCGTGCGGGTCATTTGGTTTGAAAGCGCCGGGAATTGCCATGGGTAAGCTACCTCGTCTGCCACCGAAGCGGGAGGATTGAAATGTGGAAGGACCGGTGAGAGCATGGTCCATATCCTCATCGATATCGACAAGATAATCTCTGGCAAAAGTGACGGGAGAGTAATTACCGTCATAATAATCGAACTCAAGCTCATCGTCACTGCTGAACTGCTCCATGGTGCGTATACTAGCACGAGAGCTAGAGCGGGAAGTAGTGACAGAGGCTGAGGAAGAGGACGGTGTAGCTCCATCCCGAGATGACGCTGCGGTGACGCCATGGGCGCGCGAGGCGCGACCAAACGTGTGTTGCGAGGCGTTGTCTGGCACGAGGCCGCCACGCTGAGAGCTGAAAAAGGCAGCGATGACTGGATCTGGGGATGGGGTGGGATCATGGCTTCTCTCGCTGTCCGACCCAGAGACTGCGCCAGAGGTGTTGGGGGACGAATCCCTGGCGGAGGTGCGACGGGGTTGTGACGAGGGTGAAGCGGGAAGTCCCACAACCTGCGAAGGATGACTGCTGACAGAATGGAAAGGAGAGTTGGTAGAGTGCGGAGCGACAGAGGGACGAGGGGTGCGATCTGAGGCGGGACGGGAAACGAAAGTGGTGAGGGGACTGATAGACTCTGCGGTGTCCAGAAGACGCTCGTAGGAGGAGGGCAAGGAAGGCGGGCGAGGACTGCCAAAGGTGTAACTGGCGAGATTCGAATACATATCAGGCCTGGCAAGAAACGGTGAGCTCGTCAGCGTCCATGCACACCCACACTCACACTGAGTCGCCCCCGAGCTCATCAGAGAGTACTCGGGGGTCAACAATGCGTTGGCCGATGGGAAAACCAGACATTATCCACAGAAGAAACAAGAAAACAAGGAAAACAAATGTAAGACAGAACAAGGCGCATTCACTTCGTTCACCATTCATTTTCTTATTTTCCACTTTTCATCCCGAGAATCTCCCACGTGGTATCACGTGGCGTGCGTTTGTGCCAAGAATGGAAGGTAGATCAAACCCACCACGACCACGCGGAGTGCACGTGTACCCACGTGTCTTCCTTCTCAAAAGTGCCACCGTCGCATCATTCCCCGTTCTTGGCCGTGCCGATCCGCATGTCTTGCCAGCCCATTCCGGACTCATACTGCCTTTTTCCTTATCTGTCATGGCCTGATGGCGTAGTTGGTTATCGCATCTGTCTAACACACAGAAGGTCTCCTGTTCGAACCAGGGTCAGGTCATTGTTTTTTCTCCCCTCCGTCAATGTCCACCTACGTCTACGAGCTACCGACCACCGGCTCTGTCTCATTCTCTGGCTTCCTCCTCGACTCTACTGAGGAGCATGCATACACATCGCGTATCGCCGAGGCAACTCAGGCAAGAGCTAACTTGAGGGCGGTGCTCAAACAATCTCGGCGAACAGACGGCGAGCAAAGAGATTATCTCCGCATCATCAAGGTACGTTTAGTGGCCATCATAATAGCATCTACTTCCCATGGCTCGTTCGACAGCTCCTGGGTGACTACATTCCACACCTACGTGGGATTCTCGCGTGCGTCCAGTCTGGTGAGTTGTACGTCAAGTCAGACCCTGGTAAGCTCCTTTGTTCTCTCGTGAATGCCCCTGACTCCTTGTCTAGTCTTCTCTTGGCGAACAACACTCTCTGCAACGTTGTTCAACAACTCCCCTAGACTTCGACTACCGTCCCTACAGGCAGACCTCGCGAGCACCCTTCTCACCTATGCCATGGCCCTGTCAAACTTTTCTCATTCCGTCATCACCTCACTCGGCGCTTACGAACATGAACGCGGAATAAGCGAGAAGGAGCGAAAGGAAAGGGATGAGAAACTCAATTTTGGTGTGACACTCCTTTGCAGAGCGAGTGGGGTGTTCTCGACTCTCAGCGAGAGCGTCTCGGATGAGTTGAACGAGGCATGGAGTGGGAATTCGGTGAAGCCACCAGACCTCTGCAAGGAGGTCAATACGGCACTAGCAAAGTCGCCTTTTTATTATTCGTCGTCGACCCATCGTTGACGACCTATTATAACAGGATGGCACTCGCAGATGCGCAGTCGCTCGCCATCCGAAAGCTTCTCTCCAAGGCAGCATTCGATGGTGTGCTTTCCCCGGGGCCACCTCTCCCCAAGTCACATCCGTCCACCGCACTCCTAGCGAAGCTCCATCTTGGTTGCGCAACGCTTTATTCGTCTGCACGATCGTTAGCTATGACGTCATCAAAGTCCAGCCTTGCGTCAGGACTCAAAGCCACCTTTGGGTCTGAAAACGGCACGTCAGGAGAAATATCCACGGACTTGTTAAGGTACCTCGAGAAGGAGACCAAGTTTCACTCTGCAATCGCACACAAATGGTTGGGGGTAGATGCAGGTGAGACCACGAAGCCTGGAAAGGGAGGGGAAGCGGTAGGTTTTCTCAAGTGGGCTCTCCTGGAGCTTGAAGATCTCCACACTCCGCGGCTCTCAAGGGGGCTGGGGATCGGACGAGACGGGACTAAGGAGCGAGACCAGGACCGTAGGCGACAAAGTAGAAAGGCCAGAACGGAGAACGAATTGAAGTCCGTAAAGGCTTTTCTAGAGCATTACCGAAAGATCAACGATTCCGTGAGTTGCACTTTTCGGTACTTGACTATTGATATACCAATTGACCCAACTTGTCACCCCCATCTATGTGGACGCATCTGGCCACCGCTTCTCTAGCTGACTTTTGACCCAGTACCAAAACAATCGGAGCTGCAAACATTGATACCCGAGGGAGTGATGGCAGTCACTGCGAGAGTATACGCACTGCCTGCTCCAGCATTTGGGCCCGGATCAAAGGGTTACCAGGCGCAGGCGTGGAGACAGAAAAGAATCCAGGAAGACGGGGCGTTGGGATTAGGGGCGTTGCGGATTGACGGTCAAGCCGATTTTGGCATAGCAGATGTTGATAGCAGCGAAGACGAGAGTCACACGGAAGGGACGTCCACTGCAACGCGTCCGTACGTTGGAGCTGGCTCATACTTTTAGCTTCGCTTGCTTTACTGATATAATGTTAAGCTATTGAGCAAGGGTAGCGCATGTATCAGTACCATGTGTACTTTATTCGTCTACTCGTAAGGAGGGAGGCCCCATTCGTCGGGCCTAAACTGCTCTATGGACTGCAATGTTTGATCTGGTATATACTTGCTTGAATATTCCATAGCCAACAAGTTTGAGTCAGGAACCCATATCACTAGGGTTTGAATCAGCAATCCTTCTGATCTCATCAGTGAGATTCTGGAAAAATCGCACCTGACATTCCAGCTCTCTTCCCGGCCTCAACTCCCGGAATTGCATCCTCGAACACTAGGCCCTTGCCTCTCTCCGAGGCATGCTCGGGATTAATGTTTTCCTCTCCATCCCCGACATTCCTACCCAGCTTCTCTCGAGCAGCGAAGAGGAAAATATACGGCTCCGGCTTGCCAGTAGTTTGCCCAGAGACATCATCCCCACAGACGACCATCTCCGGCTTGCCGTCGATCCCACATCCGAAATATCCGAAGATCTCTTTGTGAAGATGGGCTGATTTAAGTAAAAAGTTGCGTCGCTTCGATGATGTGGCGACTACGATCGGGACATTGTGTTTTGCGAGATGAGCGATAAGTTTTGAGACCCCGGGGAGTGGGCGCACGGTTGGCCAGAGACGCCCCTGCACGATCGTACGCTGTTCGATGTAATCCTCTCGCGTGAGCGCGATCCCGGGGAAGAAGGAAAACAGGTGGGCTGCTGCCTCATGTTCGACTTGGCCCGAGAAAAAGTATAAGTTGGCCGAGTACTTTTGACGGAATCAGACGGCGGACCTCTACCCATGAGTCCAGCTTTGATTTCCCAAGTCATCTCGACGCCGTACGGTGCAAGGATGTCGTCTATCAAAGCGATTAATCACGCGCAGATGGCCTGCGGGGGATGCATACTCGTCGCTTTGGTATACACTGATTCGGTGTCGATTAGCAATCCTGAAGTTGAGAACAACGGTGAGGCGGCGCGTTGGGAGCAGAGCAGTAAGTACCATCCATGTCGAATATCACATACTCTATCTGAGGTCGTATTGTTGGCGGGCCAGATGCCATCTTGTTGTGGGTTGCCTTCGGAATGGCACAAGCCTAGACTCCAGTCAGCAAACCAGCAGTGACAATGGCAAAAGCGGTCTGACTTCAAATCACTACTAACCCTAACCTAGTAGTACCGTCATCTTACTACAAGTCTGGAAAACCAGCCTGGCACATTACCCCGAGTCACAGGTCTAGACCTCACTCCCGAGACTTCACGGTCTGAGATACTGGCTCGGATTGATGCGTTCACTCAGTTGGGTCAGTAGATGGACTCCCGTATTCTGTCCCTTCCTACTAAACCGCACTCATGTCTCATTACGTTTGTGGGTCTTGTTTTACTCAAGCTTCAGCACCCACGGTGAGCAGGCCGTTGGTTTAAGGGGGCTGCGCCGGCTATCATATAATAATCGATGCCGTACGTTAACTTCAAATAAACCCACAAGACGGATTCCTCGCTCTTCCGATTAGCATCGGCAAGGGAAATGCTGTTTTCGTTGTTCGTTGCTCTGCTAGGCGTGGCCTTGTCACTAGCATCATCGAGATCTCGGAACCTCCATTTTGCAAGAGACACAGATAGATTGCAAAACAATGTAAAACCTGCTCTCATGCGCTCGTGTTGTTGCTAATGCCATGTCTTCTAGGTTACGTGGGATGAATACTCCATCATGATAAATGGGGAACGTCTGTTCCTCTTCAGTGGCGAAATGCATCCGTATCGGTACTGGAATCATATCTGTCTGGCGTGATGGTGTTCACACCAAACCTTTAGAATGCCCGTGCAATCACTTCACTTGGATTTATTCCAGAAAATCAAGTCAATGGGGTTTAATGCAGTCTCATTCTATGTGTTCTGGGGAATCCTGGAACCCAAGCGGGGTGAAATATCTTTTGAGGGGTTTAGGGATTTGCAGCCCTGGTTCGATGCAGCGAAACAGGCTGGGATCTATCTCATGGCCAGACCTGGTGGGTGCTACGCCAATTCAACGCTTTTTCTCTACAGCATCTGATGCAACTGAAGGCCCATATATTAATGCCGAGACCACAGCCGGTGGCTTCCCAGGGTGGGGCACGTACACGCCAGGCTTGTGGAGAACCTCAAACGCATCCTACTTTGATGCATGGCAAGATTATGTTTCGACTATTGGATACATCCTCGCTGAGAATCAGATCACGAATGGTGGTCCTGTCATCTTGGTCCAGGTATCCCTTCAACTCCAGTGGAAAGATGCATGGTTCACAGGTTTTGAATAGTCCGAGAACGAATACACTGGTTTCGCCTCCGGGCATTCAGAGGATTTCGTGTATGAAGCTGAGCTATTGGCCGCTTGGGTGCGCGAGGTTTTCCGTGTTTCAGGTTTGTGGCTCAGGAGCAATGCACCTAGCGGAATGCGGGGATCAGAGTGCCCATCACGTTCAATGATGCATACCCTTCCGGTCATTACTTGAGCGTCGATATCTGGGGTGGGTCATGTTTCAGGCGATGGTCCTCAATCTTGTTTTCTCATCTGTCTAGGTTATGACTCCTATCCGAATGGCTTTGACTGCTCGAACCCGTACACATGGGCTCCAGATGCCGTCCCGAAGTGAGTTTCCTTCTGCTGGAGGGACCTTGCTGCCCATCATTCTGTAGTTATTTTTGGAACGCACACATCAAATACACCCCCACATTACCCAACAATGTGTATGAGTTCCAAGGTGGCGCTTTCGATGGATGGTTTGTCACTCCCAATGCCATATAATGCTAACCACCTCACCTGTTGTATTTAGGGGTGGCTCTGGTTATGACAGTTGTGCGATACTCACTGGTCCTGACTTTGAGCGAGGTAAGGCCCAATGCTGTGCTGCGTGTTTTATGCACTTCGATTTTGCTAGTCTTCTACAAGAACGAGTTATCGATGTCAACGACATACCTCAACCTGTATATGGTATATGGTGGCACGAATTGGGGTGGTATTGCCCACCCTGGGGTGTATACATCCTATGACTACGTAGGTATTCCCTGGCGGACTTGCTTATACCTCACCCATATATACCTTCTAGGGTTCTGCGATCGCAGAGGACCGTACACTTCGTGAAAAGTACTACGAGCTCAAGCTACAAGCCAGCTTCCTCCGTGTTAGCCCAGCCTATCTCACCACACGTCCGACGAACTCGAACTCCAATCAAGGTGCATTCACAGGCAATTCGGCCCTGGTGACTACTCAGGTATTGGATGTCGTTGGGAATATGACTGGGTTCTATATCATCAGGTAGGTGTCTGCTTCCACCCATTGTCATTCTCTGGTCAGCTACGTGCTTATTCTTAATGATCGAAAGGAAAACCGATGCATCTTCGAACACCATGGAAGCATATACACTCACCTTACCGACGAGCATTGGCGATTTGTCTATCCCCCAGTTGGGCCAGCAGCTAGCACTCAACGGCAAGGATTCAAAGATTCATGTTGTGGACTACACCGCCGGCTCCAGCCATCTGCTGTATTCCACCGGCGAGATCATGACCTGGTATGTAGTTCCTTCTTCTGGGTTCCTCTCTGCACTCAAAGAAACCCACCTCAGGGCGAATATCGACAATCGCGATGTTATTATTGTCTATGGGAATGCCGGCGAGCTGCACGAGACGGCTTTCAAGTTTGACACCGCGAGCATTCCCAGCACCAATGTTGTGTCAGGAACGCAGTCCCTCAAGACCGG
This sequence comes from Tubosaeta aff. alveolata, assembly GCA_038094535.1. NCBI lineage: Eukaryota > Fungi > Basidiomycota > Agaricomycetes > Boletales > Boletaceae > Tubosaeta > Tubosaeta aff. alveolata. Next base: position 20,499 of record JBBPUG010000024.1, read on the forward strand.
CATAATTGATTCAACGACCCTAGTCCTGCAATACACGACATCGGATCAGACAGTCGTAGAAGTTGGGTCAAATATTTTGATGTACATTTTAGGTCAGAGTTCCCTTCACCAACGGATGTGGGTTGATTTCGATTGTTGTCAGACCGTGCCAACGCCTACCAATTCTGGGTTGTGTACCCTCCTTCTACTGGTTCCTTTGCGAGCTACAGTACTGCGAACCCTATTCTCATTAAGGGCGGCTACCTCATTCGTTCTGTTCAGATTTCGGGCAGCACGCTTGAGATCACGGGTGATTTGAATGTCACGACATCGTTAGAAATTATAGCCCCCGCTGAATCTTCGACGCAAGTGACCTTCAACGGCGAACCGCTGATATTAGCAGCCACTAGCTATGGCACTATCACTGCATCCAAAGTCGCGTCATTGCCTTCCATCTCCCTCCCAGTCCTTGAATCCTTAACATGGGCAAGTGTTTTTGACCCTCTTCGCCGAGCCTCGCTGACGATACTCACAGAAAACTGCGAACTCACTTCCAGAACTTGACTCAACTTATGTCGACACACTGTGGACCATGGCCAATCACGTCACCACCATCAACCCCACCCAGCCCGCCACGCCCGTTGTCCTCTATGCTGGCGACTACGGATATCACACTGGCAACATTCTCTGGCGCGCGCACTTCATGTCCACCGGCGAAAGTGGGATCACAGTCAACTTGCAAGGAGGAGTCGCATTCGGTTACTCTGTATGGCTCGACGACACATTCTTGGGCTCTTGGGTCGGAGACGCTGTGCACTCCAATTATGAACGCACTTTTGACTTCACAAATATGGCTGACAGTGGTAGTCAATACGTCATCACGATCCTGCAGGACCACATGGGTTATGAGGAAGACGGGACGGCTGCGAGTGACACGTTTAAAAATCCACGAGGAATCTTGAGTTACTCATTTGTCGGTGGTTCGGGCACGGAAGTCAGCGTCTGGAAAGTAGCTGGGAATTTTGGAGGAGAGGACGTAAGTTCCTTGTTTTCATCATACATCGGTTAAGTGTGATGAAACTCATTCAACCTTCTGGCAGTACGCCGATACAGCACGTGGACCACTCAACGAAGGCGGCTTATATGGAGAACGAATGGGTAAGTGTGACGTTCCGTGTATCCCGGTCATCTTGTTACTAAAGGGTAAAAGGGTGGCACCTACCCGGATTCTCCGATGAGAATTGGCAAGAGAGCTCGCCTACCACTGGAATTTCACAGGCTGGCGTTAGTTTCTACAGGTCCGGGACATGAAGACTCAGTTAATTTGGCTAGGCTGATCGCGATTACGCACAGGTCGACGTTCATTCTTGATATCCCCGCTGGCGTCGACTATCCGATGGCACTGGTTGTTTCAAACACCACAACGAATCCTTATTTTAGATCAAAGGTAAACCACCCTCGCCCTCCGTGATTCTGTGTCCTTATTACACGTTCTTTATCTAGTTTTATGTAAACGGATACCAGTTTGGCAAGTATGGTACGGGTCGTCTTCTTCCGCGTCAGCCAGTTCCTACCGGTTCTGATATTTCACTTAGTCAACAACATTGGACCTCAAGTCTCTTTCCCAGTCCGTACGTCCCTGGTATTATCTTCTTGCGTCTGCGGTGAACCTCACACCTAGTACCCCAGCGCAAGGAATTCTAAATTATAACGGCCTCAACACACTCGCCATCTCGCTTTGGGCACTAGGCGCAGAAGGCGCCAAGCTCAATTCGCTTGCGCTCGAGGTGACAGCTAGATTGGAGAGTAGTATGGCGCAGGTTGTGAACCAGCCAATGCCAGAGTGGACGCCGAGATCGGCTACATGAGATTCCGGGTACAGCGGCAGCGGAGAACCTGTCGCGTCAGATTGACACGAGGAGTAGGCATTCTTACAATCATCAAAGCGCATTCTTGAGTCAGTCTCAGCTTCTGCATTTAAAATTCGATGGTAGCTCAGATCGGAGTGTCACTCTGGGAATCACAAGGTCATGATTCAAAACTTCAAAACTAAATTTTGATCGGCGTTGGCATAATAACAGTCGTCGCCTGCCGAACCAATGTGCCAACCTCAAACATGTGTGTAACGCGCGGCCCCTGAGTCCGTTGCACGCGCATCTCTTGTTCATAGTGTCCGACCCCCAGAGATCCTTTTATGTATCAAAGCTAAGCATACTAGTCAACTATAAGCTGGTATAATATGAAGTAGTGCTGTTCAAGGGTGAATGGATCAGTCCGTCGTTTGAATCGCCCACAAAAACAAACATTATCATACCCATAGCAGTCTTTGCCTGGTTCATGGCGATAAGCCGCAGCTTGTGCTCCGCCAACAGGCAGGACAAGACAACCGTATCTCTCATTTCACACATCTCGGGTTTCATAGCAAGGTATGCGGCATGCGACTGTCTGTGGCAAACACGGCTTCTCGAAAACCATGCCACAGTGTCGTCGGGATAGCAGGATTCACTCAACTGCACGGTGTGTCGGTAGCTCTGTCTGCGACGAAGATGTGTGACGACGAACCACAAGTTGTCTCGCAACATTTTGTTTCCACTCAAATCGTCGACCCAACGCATGGAACACAAGGGGACTGTCGAGGGCTTAGGCTGATGTCTTCGGTGCACTAACCACTCACAAATTTGATAGCATTGGTGCTTTAAGCCAACCACTGAGACTCACTGACCGCGAACCTGGAAATATAATTTGATCTCGTCGGAACTTCCTGCGCCTGATTGTCGCAGCCAAGCAATCCCCTGCGTAAATCGTGGTGGCGTTATGTATGGTGTTGATGGTATAGATTGGTAGACCGTCACTTGGAAGGCGGAGTACCGTATCCAACATGTCATCCCTGTCGAACACGAGAACAATGTTTTCCCCTGGAGAGGTGAGACTACCAGAGTCAACCAAGGTGAGCTGAGAATCCATGGGGACGCAATCCACACTATTAGGATTGGCAAAGGCCACAGTGGTCTTATACGCCGCAATACTAATGCTGCCGGTTTGAAGTAGTGCAAGCGATGTCGCTTAGACTTGCATGCTACACTCAGTTTGTCTGAAACCATGTGGAACGGAGCACCATATACCTGTGTTGTACCTGCAGACTTGACATGTCGCCACGTGTGGGTCTCGCAAAAGGCTACTGTCAAACGATGTCAGTAAGTCACCGAGACAAGCGAGTATGGGTGGCGTTACCCTAACATGCAAGGTACCGACATTAAACCCCTCAGCCAACATGATGCATGAGTGTGAATTCATAATGTCAAATTATATAAATACAAGGGCATAAGCACGTCAGATCCAATCCAAAAGCGCAACGAGGATAAACACTGCAGACCAACGATACCTAACCACACATGCCGTCACTTATGATGATACCGCAACGGTCACATTGCACCCGACGGTCGAGAAGACAGAGGCCAATTCCGAGCGGGAACCACACTATAGCTGCCAAGATTCCTGAAACAGGGTGAACAGAAGGAACTTAGCTCCGCAGAGAATAATGCTTACCGAGGAAGCCAAACTTGGATCGTGGTATGTGACCCCCTTGCTGCAGGCACATCATCTCGGGATGATCGGGAGGCAGGAGAGATGCTAAATGCTCCCCGGTGGCAGGATTCTGATAGTGGTAGACTCTAGGCTGGGGCATGACAGGAACCGGAGTGACGTGGAGGGTCATGACTGGCGAGGACGAAGGGCCCTGCTGCGCTGGGGAATTTGGGTGCTGCTTGTCAGCCGGGTGAGGTGGTGTGGCATCTTGGTGTCTATCAACGTTTATTCTGCAAGAAGCGAAGGTTCACGTACTGTCGTCTGATCCTTGTCCAGCAACATACTCGTAAGCGGGAGGATTGTCGGTATAGTTGACCTTGAAAAAATGCCATCAATGTCACGAGCAATAAGGGGAGTCCAATACACACCATGTTTGAGCTGGAGCCAATGATCATCATCTGGGCTACAGTCAATGCTTCAAATTTAAGTACCTTGGCGAAGGGGCTGCGGGCCAAGTAAGCAGCAGGTCACGTGTTCTAGCTGTGGAAGGATGTTTACACATGTTTGTGTTACTCCCTTTTTGGGCAAGTAAGCCGTATCTTTTTTTTTCTATTCTTCCCTGCAAGACTTTTAAGCGGACACTAGCGACATGGACGGCATTGCTACATCTTTGAACGATTCACCAGACTCAATGACCTCCAGGGACTAGTTCGCTCATACCCGCACTTCCGTCTGTCTGATTCTGATATCGAACTGTTTTGTTCTCCTCCAGCTATGCCGATTCTTATGCACATTTCGGTGCGAGACTACCAGTTAATGTATCTTACACACTATATCTTATCAAAACAGGAATTCACGAAGAGATGTTGAAAGACTCTGTCCGGACTGGGTCATATCGTGCAGCGATCGTGAATAATGGACATCTATTCAAAGGAAAGACCGTTCTCGATGTTGGCTGCGGGACGGGTATTCTCAGCATGTTTGCCGCCAAGGCCGGAGCTGCCCACGTCGTCGGCGTAAGCAATTTCCCTTTGCTTTCGCAATGATTATTTGACGTGCGACCCACAGATCGACATGTCAAACATTATCGATCAAGCGCAAAAAATAATTGAGGTCAATGGTTTCAAGGACAGTGGGTATATCTTACACGGATACTTTCTCGCACATCACTCAAGTCAATGCTTGCGGTTAGCCATTACGCTTGTCAAGGGAAAACTCGAAGATGTCGAGTTGCCGATAACGCAGTACGATATCATCATCTCCGAGTGGATGGGTTACTTCCTACTTTATGAATCCATGCTCGACACGGTCCTCCTTGCTCGGGACAAGTACTTGAAACCTGACGGACTTATGTTTCCTGACAATGCGAGGCTGTATTTAGCTGCCATTGAGGACCAAGATTACAAGGAAGAGAAAATCAACTGTACGCCATGTTTTTATGTTGCCTATCCCTGCCTAATTGCTCGTGCTAGTTTGGGACAACGTCTATGGGTTTGACTATTCCTGCATCAAGGACATTGCCCTACGTGAGCCACTAGTCGACACCGTCGAACTCAAGTCAGTGGTTACCGATCCGTGCATGTTGAAGGCAAGTGATTTTTGATTCCAGACACTGATCGTGCTGACGGTTACCAGAGCATAAACTTGCTCACCGCCAAAAAAGAAGATCTAACTTTTACTGCGCCGTTTACGCTCACCGCAACCCGGAACGACTGTACATCACATCACATATTTATTCATTTATACCTGTTAAACTGCTTGTGTCTAGACATTCACGCGTTCCTTGCTTGGTTCGATATAACGTTCGACTGTACACATAAGAAGATCCAATTCTCGACAGGTCCACATGCACAATATACGCATTGGAAGTGAGTATCTCACACTCACTTGTCTAGCGATCGTCATACTTTCTCTCCGAGGTGCCGCTGACGAGCTGCACAAAGACAGACAGTATTCTATACACCCTCCACGGTAACGATTTCCGAGGGCAACAAAATAAGCGGCACGCTTTCGTGTGCGCCCAACACGCGAAATAATCGTGACCTAGACATCGCCATAGAATATACCGTTGGCGGAGAAACCACACACGTAGACTATAAAATGTGCGTGCTTCCTTCCGCCTACCCTTCCTGGACCCTCTGTCATCGAATAAACGCTGACCGGCTGTCAGGTCGTAATCGCATCGATCCCATTCGATGATTATCTATACGACATGTATACCTCCTTGCATACTTGATGCTGTTTTGCTCCTGCATGTCTATCCTTTTAATTGGGATGTGCAGGTACTAGATGTACTCTCATCTAAACGCTGTGTCGCGTTTTAATACTTGCGCAACCCCACCCTCTGTCTGATTCAGGAGCAAGCTACATGTACATCGTATACTACATGACATTGGTACCATTCTCTCTGGTTTGATTACAATTTGAATGTATTTGTTAACCAGCGATCAAGCGCATCATTGAATTCCTCCGGTTTCTCCAAGAATGGCCAGTGCCCCGTATCAAATTCTACGATCGTTAGGCCCCCATGGGCATACTTCTTCATCTCTGAGAGCGCAAATTCCCTGATACCAACGTAATCGTAGTTTGCTACAGCCATGAAAGCGGGCTTTTTAATCTTGGCATCTTCTTCGGACACTGCTTCGTCGCAGATTATTATTCAGTATCTACGGTTGAATGTTCTATAAAACGTACTTGGTGCACTGCCTTCGACGTCCTGCTGTTTGCTACTGTACCAGTTGAGAGGGCTCTTTAGCCCTCCTTGAAGAAGAGATGTCTTGATTTGTTCATTGTGCTTGATCAAGGCGTTTCAGCCAAGTTGCTCTGGATAGTCGTGCAGAAACATACCTCTGGTGTCAGATAGGATGCTCTTGGAATCCTTTTCTTCTGCTGGACAAACTCTTCTAGTGCCCCCGGCGGGTTCATGTACATCTTCCATGCTTCGGGATCGGCAGTGTGAACTATATCGAGAAATGAATCAATCTTTTTTTTAAAAAAAAGTAGATCAGTTGAGTGGACGAAGGATCTGTGCTAGCAAATTTACATTGGCTTCGATCAGACTGGCAGCGTCGTCTCGGCGGAGGAGCGTCCAGTACCCCGTCAAGGGACGCCCATAGGTTTGTTTCTGAAACTCGAGCAAGACATCGAGCGGAGGAAATGCGATGGGAGGGCGATAAGAGACCGCGGCGAACGCGAAGCCGAGGAACCTGTGCGAGTGCTCCACAGAGAGTGCGCTGGCAATGACAGAGCCCCTGTTTCGGGTTTGTATCGATCAGGAGATGATTACTAGTACGGGAAGATCATACCAGTCGTGTCCGATCGCGACCACATCCTTGACGCCCTCTTCGTTGAGGATGTCCACCAATTCCTGCGCGATTTCATTGTACAGAAAATCGGTAGGATCAGTGGGCTTTGGTTCCGTGCGTCCGTATCCGAGAAGATCAGGAACAACTAATCCATATCCCTTTGGCTGGAAATAGTTGATCTGTCGATACCAGTCGTACGATGTAGACGGGAACCCGTGGATGAATAGAAGAGTGGGCCTGCCTGGAAGCGCTTGTGAGAAAAGATAGTGATATACAATGTTTCTGTAGGTTTTCTTGAATCTCGAGTGCAACTTGTCCATGATGGCTCGCACTATAGTGTTGTATAAGGCCGCAGGTAAAGCATATATAGTACCTCACGAATCCGATCGATCCGCACCAATACTCATGTCAAATGTGTCACTAATCCACAATAACGGCTACGCAGCACAAACGGACCCAGACAAGCCTTAGTACTCAAGATGGTCGATGGACTTAGATCCTGTTAAGACGCAGGTAGTAAAATCAACGAAATCAAAGGGAAGAGCGCGTCATCGAAGGTCTCTGGTAGATAAGTGGAAGATGTTCGAGCAATACACCCATATACACAGGTACCTGCTACTATGCTTCTCATCCACGCCACGCAAACGACAAGAGGCCCAGTAAGAAGTCAAAGATTTAGCGTAGCCAGTTCTTTGATCGTGCTCGGTGCTTTCCTGGGGACAATGTGGCATGGGAAAGGCTTCGGTCGTCTGTTGACAGTAAACTATGAATCAACGCCATGCATCGGAAGGGTAGATACTCACGAAGTTGCCCCAGGGGTAAACTGGGGCACAAAATTGATGACATTGCCGTGCTCATCGCGTGCTTTCAGGAAATCGAAGGCTGCAAGCATCGAGGTAAAAGCGATCCACATCGACGCATTGGCAACATAGCGTCCAGGACAGATCCTAAAGAATTGTCAGATCACGTCGGTCGCAAATAGGCCGCCCACCTTCGTCCGAAACCGAAGGCAAATGCGCAGTCGTCTTTATTCAGTGTGCCGTTTGGGTCAAAGAAGCGCTCTGGACTAAATTCATATGGCCGAGGATATATTTCCTCGTCGTGAGCAAGGCCCCTACGGATGTGATCAGAAGCCCGACCACCACACGGAAACTTGAACCCACCACACGTTGACTAAGATTGTGGCCCCTGAGTCAAATGAGTAACACCAGCGAAGAAACATGCATGAAAACAGACCCTTGGGGATGAGGAAACCTTCATACATGTCGTCAGTTGTAGTTGCATGCGGCAATCCTTGGTAAGCGCAGAAACATGTCAGTATGGACGAAACGGAAATGTCGTAACTCACCGAGCGGAACGACAGTATGCCACCTTACGATTTCCCGCAACACAGCCTCGACATAAGGTAAAGAAGCTCTGTCGCTGAAATCCGGTAACCTGTCAGGGCCAACTATGGCATCTATCTCCTTCTGTGCTCTCCGCTGAACCTCGGGGTATAAGACCATGGCGAGAACGAATACGTCCAAACTAGCCGAAGTCTATATTCCACACGTCAAAATTCGCTCTTCATGTATAATTTACAAGGTCTCACGGTGTCCGACCCGGCTACGTGGATATATGAGCCGACGGAGATAGCAGACGACTCGTCGGGGATGTTTACCGCCATATGCAACCGAAGAAGTGTTCCTGACAGCAAGCGTCACTTCAGGCAAGTTTCCATTTTTCTCATTCTTCTCGACCGCATCACCAATCATTGAGTATGTGCCCCTTCCAGATGCCTCGGGAGGTCTCAGAAAGCTACCAGGATGGGGAACAACAAAAGAGATGCGTACAATTAGATCAAGTGCCATCCCGAAGAGAATTTTGCGGAACCCAGTTGCATACTTCTTTGCCTCTGCGGCTTCTGCTTGAAAAGAACCGGGTACCCACGTAGGTAGCCTGAGTACTTGAAAGGGTTTAGTCAGGGAATCACCCGTACAACTAGACCTACGGAACGGGAATAATCTAAGAAGAGCAGCTCTCTTCGGGTCGACCGCCTTTGCAATCGCTTTTGTACCCTGCTCAGCATACTCAACGTAAGGGTCGTTGGTTGGTTGCGTATTGTATCCGTACACAATCGACATGATGATTGATGTCGAATAACTAATGGAGACGACGTCTCAACGATGCACTCGGATGATAACAAGGACGAACGTATGGAAGTGCGCAGAGAACCGCTGTGGATCATCAGCTAGGTTGATGATCAGCTGGCGCGCCTTTGTGCATTGCATCGGTTGATAGCTCAGAGCAGCCTCGGGATTCATAGCTTGGTGGTAGATGCGGCGGTGAAGGCGCCATGTGTCTCCGTAGTGCATGAGGAGGGTACCGTCTGCGATCCCGTACCTAAACATTCGATAGAAAACCTGAACAAGAGCAATGAGACACGACCTACGGTTCTGCTGTGGGGAATTTTGGTCGATCCGAGTAGATGTTTGATCGACGTTCGACCAGGTCACCAGCTACTTTGGCAGAGTTTATAACAAATATATCCATGCCAAAAACAGGCGAATAGATAAGGTCACCTGAGCCGCGTTAGGCTGGTAAAATGGCAGAACACGACACAAGACATACCAAATGTTTTACGCCGTTGAAAGTAAGTAAACCATGGTTTGGAAGGATCGATACTCAACGCTGCGCCCAACAGCGGAAGGCGCTGGGGTCCCGGAGGAAGATTGTTCCGGTGCCTGGAACCTAGTACGCGCCCAGCGATATAGAGTGTTGGAATGAGCAATACTAATATACCGCAGATTTCAGCAAGCATTACTGCGCAGCACGAGGATAGTAGTGGTTGTAATGCAACAAGTACTGGCGCCCTTAATCAGGGCTCAACCTCACTTCGGTGAAAAAAAAATTACATTAAGCTATATCTGAAGCACAGCAACTGACCCCTGAGGTGACAAACAGAACAACGACTAGGTGTGAGAGGGAACAGGATACACTATGGCTATAGGGCGACGACAAAGTTAGACACTCTGAGACCGACGATACAGTGGTGTCCTGAGGGAGAAAGTAAGTGTGATGGTAAATGCACGTGATGAAATAAGATTACGTAATACATCCCAGAATGGAATGTGTTATTGTCGCGAAGAACAATGAAGGACGGATTGAAGAGTACAAAGGCAAGGATGGTCCTTCCACCTCTTAAGCTGTTGACTTCTGCTTGCTTTCACGTTTTTCCTTTACGCTCTTTCTTTCTGTCCTTTGGTGTCGCAGGTCGACTCCCTAATGTTTCCGCCTACATCACCACCCCGCTACGATGCTGGCAACACAGACTTACGAATCACTTCCACCTCGCTCAAACCCTACCTCCAACTCCCTCACATTCTCTCTCTCGCATGGCTGGCCTATCCTATTGTCTCTTTACTTTTCGTCATCTTCAGGCTCCAAATTGCTTCCGAGGAGGCACAATCATCCGTAGCGAATGCAAAGGGTGATCTTCTCACTGCTTGTCGAGCTGCTGAACGAGCTGCCACTGCCACTGCCAGCATGCCACGTTACCTGGCTATTGCAACCAACAAGCAGTTTGCGGATGCTGTCAACGGGAGCATGAAAGGCGCTCGTGAAGCTCTCGTCTTAGCGTTAACATGCATGGAAGCGATTATCAATTTTCTCATCGATATCTACCGTTCGACATTCTTATGCTTCCTCGAGCTCGTTGTTGTTGGTGGATTGGATCTTTTAATCAGCGCAGTTCAAGAAGTATGTCTCCTACTTGCCACGGCTCCAGTCTCTCATACACCCTTAGATCACTTCCTTTTTGCAAAGCACTTTGAACGGAATTGTATCCGGCCTCAAAAATGATGCCACCACTCTCAACTCTGCTATTCAAAGTGCCGTGAATTCCGTAAACTCGGTCAATCCATTCGGCAAAATCCAAGCGCCACAATTCAATGTCGCCAGTCTTGATGCACTCTCCAGCATCACCATTCCGACTGATTTTGAGACTGCTCTGACCAAACTTAACAACTCATTGCCTACCGTATCCTCCATCAAGGATACTATTCAGGATCTGTAGGTTCCCTCCTATTACTTTTGGCGAATCTTATGCGTTTTAGGGTGGATATGCCTTTCGAAGCTGTCAAGGCTGATATTAACAATACGTTTTTCAACCTCACCTTTGATGCGACGTTGCTTCCGATCCCAGAGGAAAACACGGTTTCTTTCTGCGGCGACTTCGATACTTCCTCCATTGATAATCTCAGTAACGATCTTCTCCAGATTACGAAAATCGCTACGGTGATTTTGGTCGCGGTTCTCGTATTACTGCTTGCCGGTCATTGTGTCTTCGAGTGGTACAAGTGGGGTTGTCTTATGCGCCATCTGCGGTTCACCCGAGAGGCCTGGATGTCCGATCCGACCACTTGTCACCTCACTTCTTTCAATGGTACTCCTACTGTGACACTCACCGACCACAACCTCCTCATGCTTCAATGTGATGCACGACATCCACTACTTACTCGTATCGCGTTTACCCTGGCTACCCAGCTACGCTTCACGCCCTCTCAGCACATCCACCTTCGGTGGCTCCTGCACTATATTTTCCATCCACCCGCGCTTGCCTGTTTTCTCATTGGCTTTTTTGGGTTACTCTCCGTCCAACTTCAACTCATTGCGGTTGGCCCTCTTGAAGCCCGGTATAACGCTCAAGTCACCGCTAGCGTGCAAGATCTGTCGAACACAATTGTGACGCAGATGAATAACAGCATGTATAACCAATCTGCAGCATACGCCAATGGGATCAACTCCAAGGTTGGGGCTATTCAATACACAGTCAATAATGGTCTTTTCGGCTGGGTGAACGACACCACTACCACACTCAATACCACGCTGAACAATTTCTACACGGACGTTCAGAGTCTCGTTGGTACTGTTTTCAACGGAACGATCCTCGAAACCCCCGCGCAAGATTTCATCAAGTGTTTGATTGGCTCTAAAGTGCACGCTCTCGAAGAGGCACTCACTTTTTTGAACCAAAACCTGAACGTCGATCTTCCGCAGGTCAATGAGACCATCCTTGTCCTGTCGCCTACTAGTGTCAACGAAATCACACATCCTATTGCTACTGCTGCTATCGGCGGCACTTCGAACAACTCTCATGGCCTCGTGGGCAGGTTGGTGGCCACGTACGTCAACTCGCTGAAGAAGGAACGCTTTATGTTCGGTATCTTCATGGGCTTATGGGGAGTGGTTGTCTTGATGGGCCTCGTCATTTTGTTTTGGCATTCATTCGTCAAGAACTGGGTGGGTGCATATACGAAGTGGAGATGGCAGAAAGAGCAACGAGATGACCTCGAAGGATTTGTCCCGCCGTTCGGGGGTGGGATGGCCGCGTCTCATGGGAGGGATGCCGAAAAGGACCCAAGTATACTTGATTTTCCGCTACGCTCTTTTACACCTCTTCTGGAGCCCGATCGTTCGTCCTTCAGCATCAACCTTTTCCGCCGCCCAAATCAGTCCCATTCCTCACCTAGTCACCCTCTCAAGTCCCTAGAGCCTACCTTTGAGAAGAGTTGGGATAGTTTCTTCCGTCAGGGTGTAAATAGCAGGCATGATCCCGAGAAAGCTGGAGTTTACCACGTCAGTGCCCCAACAACGCTTATGGATTCTGGCAAGAAGAAGATCCGAGAGGCGTTGGCGCCATCTGAAGGGGTTCGTTCGGGTGACAAGTCAAAGTTTGCGTGGTTCAAGTCAGTGACGGGATGGTTCTCCAAGAAGGGGAATGCTCAATCCGTTCCGGAGGTTGTGGTCAGTGGACGATCTGCGTCAGGTTCCTGTACTCGTCCGCAACTGACAATCTCGGTCAAAGAAGCTTCAACTGCCACTCCAACAGGCTTTCCGATAATCGATAGCACCCCCTCTCCTGTACGCGAAGGCCGGTGCTCATTATCGCCGGTTCCTCCCACGCTTCCTTGGATGAAAAACATCCCTCCGAAGAAGGCTGTTCCTCTCACCATCCCTCCACCTCCTCCGGATCTTCCGCGGAGTCGGTCCAATGTTCCTACCGATCACGGACCTTTGGCGATGCCATTGCATAATGCCTTTGAGGAACGTCCGCCATCTCAGACACCTGTTCATGGAGTACACTCCACAGTCGTTTCTCATAAGCCTTCGGCTACCGTCATCCCACCATTGACGGGTCCTACCAGTCGGCATGAATCTACCAGATCTACGTCGCGACTTCTCACGAATATGCATGTGCAATCTCCCGGCGAACCGGTTGATCCGTTCGCCACGCCTTTTGATGATGATGCCCGTGTGGAGAGCCTTGCAACGACAAAGGGTGTTTCAAATCCTTTTGCGACACTTGCTCTGTAATCCTTGTATGACCTTTGGCGTGCATCACGGTCTTACACTACCAACGTTGGAATGATTACTCTATCGCTGACACTTCTAATTGGCATGTTCACTAAATGTTCTGCTCTTGCTTACATTCGCATACATACACCCACAAATGACACAAATGTATCTTTAGGTAGTGGATAGCACCATGTTTTGCGTGATCGATAGTTAAAGAGCGGTCATGCAAGCCATTTTGCGAACTCGCCCACGAAGTAGTGACATTACGGGTCAGAGTCTAAATGGTCGTGCTACGAGAGCCGCGAACTCAACGAGCTAACAAATGTTCTGAAATAACCCGATTTACTCTCGGGTCAATCCTCGCCAGAACCTCAATCGTCTCTGTCTTCGAGCACATGCAATTATTCATATCAGTCGGGCTCATCCCGCGTGACAGAACAGAGGATCCACTCACCCACAAACGCCTCGAGATCTGTCTCCCCTCTTCACTCAAAACGTAGTCACTCTCCTCAGCGACCTTACAACTAGATATATACCGTCCGTGCCTCGCTCTCTCGCCAGGTTCTATAGCGGCGTGCACAAGCGTGCGGCTGCCCACCTCGGTTGTACGTGCAAACAACGCCTTCACCATGCGCACGACAACCCTATTAATAGGACTGCTCTCGATCGAGCGTGAGAGGCGGGAATGGCAGAACCCTGGGTGGATCGCCGAGACGGCGATAGGCGTGGGGTTGGGTAACCGCGAAGCGAGCTCACGGACGAACATGACTTCCAGCACTTTGAAATTCAACATCACAGTTTGTTTTTGAACATGAAGTGCACGTTGATCGTTCACTCACGTTTCGTGACGTGGTAGCGCTTCTTCATGACGCTAACGAGCGGGTCAAGAAGGGCCGGGCTGTGCGTGTGCGACTAGGTGCTCACGAAGCCGTGCAGTAATCCTCGTCATTCAGCCTCGCAAGGATACTGTGCCACCCGGTGGCGCCTCCAAGTTTACCTACCAGGAAATGAGCCTCGCTCGAAACAATAACGAGTCTCGGAGCATCCGTCGGTGTCGTCGATTTCATGAGATAAGGGAGCATTAGAATGCTAAGCAGAGCCGTCGATAGATAGTTGACTTGGAGTCTGACAAGCGAATGGATTATGTTAGCACCTGAGTGCCGTCCGATATGAAGGTTTGAAACGAACGTGGTCTCCCATCCGTCTTGGGTCTTCGCGTAGGTCGTCGTCGATATGGCTGCATTTGCAATAAAAGCATTCACCGAGAGACACTCCACCTCTACCCTGTCAATAAATTTGCGCAGACTCAAAAGAACCCAGCTCTAGCGGCCATGCTTCGACGTCTTTGATCGTGGACCGCTGTTCAAGATCTGTAGTGAAGGGTAGGTGATGACCCACGTCAAGAAACGGTTCCTTGTACCATGGACAGCTTGGCCCTATCCTCGTCGCGAGTGGTGAGAAGGAGTCGCTTGGGTTTAAGATTTGCAAGATGAACGGCTGCTTCGAACCCGAGGCCAATATTTGCGCCGGTAATGACTATCGACTTGCTACCGATGTCGGCATTAGGAACGGGGACCGTCGTCCATTGTTCGCGGAGAAACGAGCAGATGGTGAACTTGCCCATAACGACGGTCGCGTTCGGAGGGAAGAGGAGACCAGTGAACAAGTCGAACGCCGCAAAAAAAGGTTTTCCCGGTGCCACGATGAGAATGTGTTTCATTAAAAGCTTCCGTAGACAAAGTGGCAAACCCCACATGCACATGTCTCTAATTCGCTCCACGGCCACGATGCTGTGACGAAATACAATAAGTCCAAACCAATGTGATACCGGAAATTATGGTAACCGTAGTCTGTTGAGGGCGGCCGGCCGCTCATTCCAATGAATCCGTCACTAGCGAAAATGTCGACAACCGATAATTGCTCCCGTCCGATGGCCACGCACCACCTTCTCCCAAAGGGATGACAACCAAAGAGGCACTACCAGGTTCGGACGGTACGGGTGGGGTGCTTGGAGGTAAGGCGTCAGCGTCTATGCATCCGTTCCCAGCGCGTTCCTCCAAAAAGTTCCACCAACATCTCCGAGAACTCTCTCAACCTCGGTTTGCTCCAAATTAAGTATTACCTTCCGTTCGCCTACTGGTTTCCGTGCCGCAGTAAACCCGTCTTCCATGAGTATTGCCCGCGACGCAAGGAGGGAGTCCAGGACTAAGGTGAGTTCCCCAACCGTGGGCGCCCGAGTGGATACACCTTCCCCAAGAGTCTCCACGTAGATCAAGTGCTGGCGCTCAATCTGTCGCAAGCCACGAAGATCACATCGTGAACAGAGAAAATCAAGAGGTGCTCACCTCTCCCCATTTGATTTCTTCAACACCTTCCCTTTTCATACACTTTACTAGCGCAGTCAGCATGATTCTCTCGTGCAGACTCAGTTCCCTCAGAAATGCAGCCGTCGGACTGTTCTGCATCACCTTAATGACTTCCTTGACATCCTCCATGCCTGCAGTCATTCCTTTCGGATGCACGAGTTCGACGGCACGTCTACAGATGTCCAAAACACGACGAGCATCTCCAGAAATAGAAGACACTTTCATGGAGGCAAACTTGACCCCATCGGCACTAATAACATCATGTTGGTGTTGTGACGAGAGATTTTCCTTGGAAGCGAGAAGACGCGCGTGCACAATTTCTTGAAGCTGGGGGGTTGTGTAAGGTAGGAAATTGATTCGGGTCATACCTTTATACCGAATTCAGTTCCACGTCGGACATGACCATTGCCCCTTACCTAGACGGCTGCGGACACGCCCGCTCATGACCCTCTCTGGAAGGTCCATCGTATTAGCGACTGCAATCACAACCAGCTTCGATCCAGCTAGTGTTGGCCAATTAAAAAAGTTATAGACGACGTCTTGTTTTGTCGTGACCAGCTGGTCTAATTCGTCCATCAACACAACACTGGCAGACCGAATACATTGTTAGTCATTGATACCCTCACTGAGGTTTACGACAAACCAGGCGTGGCCACCCGGGCCAGCTCGAACGCCAGCACTAAAATGACTGCTGAGTCGCTTCAGAGCCTCTCTAGAGCTAACCTTGAGGTGACCGTCTTGAGAGACGTCGTGGCCAGAGATTGTTTCCCAGAGAAGGTTGTAAGCTGCTGATGGCTCAGGAATTCTGAGCCCGTTTATCTCGACGTATGTGAATGGGATCGTTTCCTGCACGACGTTGTGAGAAACAATTTTCCGTGGAGGGCTCGAGACGCACCCCGTTCTCTGCCATGCGCTTCAACTCGCGCACAACGGCATGTACTGTGGCAGTCTTGCCAGTTCCAGGGACCCCCGAAATATCTGGAGACAATAATGGGAAACTCCAGTGCAGGCATCAAAATACTCACAAACACATCCTCCGCTGCCTTCCTCGAGAAGTTCTTCCACAGTACGCAGAACACGGTTGTACTCTTCACCCCGGCATGGTAGAATGTCTGGGCGCGCAGCTACATGTAGAACATGCATGGCTCTCAACCACGCATCTTGCGGTAACTTTTGCAACTGCTTATAATGTTCACGTGTCAAGTCAGGAGGTGGAACGCGCATGACAGTTCCTTTCCGATTGCTTCTCTTCCGGATAGCAGCTTTGGAATGAGGTGTCGGCGCAACCGACTTGTTTGAGCGAGACTTTCGTGGTGTGGACTTGGATGGAGTGCCGACAGTGCGTTTAGGTTTCCGGGATGGTGTTTGGGGGATATCTTCTTCAAGCGCTTCGCTGTGAACATCGGGCTCAGAGTCAAGATCATCGCCCGCCATGCAAGGGAGTTCCTCATCATCATCTAACGGCTCTTGGTACTCGTAATCGGTATCGGTTTCCCGCATTGGCGTCTCATCCATCTCTACAACCTTTCTTAGTCTTGCGCGTTTCTGAGTTCGGGTATTCTTCTGTCTCAGAGAATCCACAGGGATGTTCCAGGATCTTCCACTGATCTGTTCCTCATCTGCCTCCGACAGAGCGCGTGCTTTATGATAGCTCCAAGTAAAATCATAGTAGAGTCCTTTCCTAGAATCGAGGGCGAAGCGACAGTAAAATTGCGGGACATCATTTAGGTAGTGGGGACGCTTCGAAGGAGGAGCCTGAGAACTGCTCTGGCTAGAAGACCGGTCGGTTACTGAGCAGCTGCGAATGATATTGGTGGGTGGCAAGATTGCTTCCGTGTCAAGGGTAAAGTATACCTCGTCCTTTGAAATGGTCAGAATCGAATAAAAAGACGCCAACAGACAACTCACCTCGGTGTGTTCCCTTCGCGGACGTATGCGGGGAAGTTCGATTGGCCGTTGAAACCAATGTATCCGAATGAACATGTTAGGCTGCATTCTTTCCGACTCGTGCGCCCTCAGTTCCCACATGGATGCAATGACTCCGACACTATCATACTTGACCGTGCCCGTTGAGACACAGACCGTGTCGCCAACGTTGAATGTCTCCTCGCGAGTGCCCGACTTGGATGACGGCTTGCCTCTGAAGGATGATGGTAAAATCGCTTTTGAACGGGTAAAAGAGCGGTAGAATATCGTCTGCATGTCGGATACCGGTTTCGAATTCTCATCCGCAAGAGCCTCGTAGTCTTCTGGGATGGATGGTCTGACCAAGAATGGCTCTGACGACCAGGAAGTGGATTTGTCGGCCCATGCCCTGGGGTCAACGGGGTCGATTAGTTGCTGGAAGCGCTTAGAGCGACGCGAAGGGGTTGTGGGGGTGGTCATAGTAGTGGTGTTCAAGAAGCGTGACAAACGCGTCTTGTCACGCGTTTCATTCCCGCTACGTTAGTAAGCGGGTTTTAAGGGGGGGAACCCGTTAAAATCTTTGGCACATCTTTCCACATTTTTGCAGTTTTGGTTTGTAAATGTAGACGTCTGTTATGCTTTGTTTACACACAATCGCACGACGCGCGCCAACCTTTGGAAACGACACAAATAGGACTTGATTCATCGATTCGACCTTCGACTATTGTTAGTACCGCCTATGCGGGTCAGGTTTTCACTACCGAAGTCATGGTCCACCAGAGAGAGAGCGACTGTCCCTTGATAATCGGGCGTGAGTGGATAAATCTCTTTACGTTGATAATGAGAGATCTACAGTGTTGCAAATGCGTTCATCCTCCATTCCCCCACTGTCTGTGGGGAGCTTCTTACCGGATTCTTTTGGTCGCTTGTCGCGATTGGTTGATGATAATGATTTTTCTATGTGCTCTCAAGGGCAGAGACAATCTGATTGTGCTGTTGATCTGCACAGTGTCATTGCATGTGCACAGCAAGCTGCATGTACCAAACTCAACGCTGCGTTCACTGGATCGTCGCAAGTAGAAGACGAGTGGACGGTCTTTGATCCCAGTTGAAGTTCTTCGCCGGTGTTGTAATTGTCATGACATTTCGATTGCAAACGAGACTGATTGTGCTGATGTGTTGGTCAGACATTTTTTTACGGGAGATTGTCTTCTTGAACGCCATGAAATTCCATTTCTGTGCCACATCGTAACTAGATACGGTTTCTCGCAACACCGAGAATCATACACCTGGTCGTTATTGTGACACACTTTAGCGATGGCTTCATTACTGTCAAAACGGCATGTATCCTGGAATATGGCGAGATCTCCTTCTATCATAACATGCGAGTTCGTAAATGAGCAAACAATTACACAAGTCATCCATGATGCACGACGCAAGAATGTACACGATAAGAATTTCTCGCGCGGCGTGACGCAGCGTGACGAAAGTGACCCGTAGCGGGTCATGCCACGGATGTGGCGTTCGCGGGTTATTAGATAAATTCGGCTATTTCGCTCGACTCGGATATAATCTTTGTCCCGATCCACACGAGACCTCCCGTGAGTATACTAGCATACAATCCAGTTAATACCATCGATTCATCTCTTTCTATTCTGCAGCTAACATGCTCGTCCTGTCTGGATCTTCTGCACTCACAGGAACGAAGCGCCAGACTCTTTTGCGCGACATCCGCACTATAAATGGTGATATTGAGTCTGTGGACGCCGTTTTCACGCACTTCATCAAGTGCCGAACACGGTCGCTTGAGCAGGAGCTCCAGGGAAGTCGATCGGCTCACAGGCGATCGATCGTTGCCCTTCTCGATTATGGTGACAATGTCCAATTGCCTGGGACAGCCGACATCCTTCAAAGCAATCGAAACGTCGCCTACGTCATTCCGAGAGCAGGTTCTATATCTCCTTGGAGCAGTAAGGCAACCGACATTGCGGTCATTTGCAATCTAGGAGAACACATCGAGAGAATCGAGAGAGGCATCGCATATGCCTTTCAACTGAAACAAAGCAGCTCGCTGGATAGCACAATGGTTTCCCAAGTTTCGCATCTGGTCCATGACCACATGACACAAACTATCCTTCTCTCTCTACCCCATGAGGACTTGATATTTAAACAACACAATCCCAGCCCTTTGCGGACAATCGAGTTGACCGGCCTACTTGGTGGAGATTTAGACTTCGGAGCCGCTAGAGAACGTCTCTCTGCAGCGAACAAGGCACTGGGCCTTGCTCTTGCATCCGATGAAATCGATTATTTAATCGATGCTTTCGTCTCCGGAGTGTCTCCGATCAACCGCAGCCCCACAGATGCAGAGCTTTTCATGTTCGCGCAGGTTAACTCAGAGCACTGCAGGCACAAGATATTTAACGCTACCTGGACCATTGACGATATCCCTCGCGATAAATCACTCTTTCAGATGATCAAGAACACTGAAGGAAAATGTGTCAATAAAGCTATCTCTGCCTACTCCGATAACGCCGCTGTCTTGCGAGGTTCGACCATGCCTATTTTTGGACCCTGGGTACAGGGAACCAAAGACAAACGCATCTATACCTCGCAAAAAATCGAGCCTCATCACATCCTCATCAAGGTCGAGACACACAATCATCCTACAGCAGTTTCTCCGTATCCGGGAGCAGCAACAGGTTCCGGCGGGGAAATCCGTGACGAAGGGGCCGTCGGCCGAGGATCCAAGCCCAAAGCTGGCTTGGCAGGTTTCACTGTGTCTAACCTCCGTATCCCCGGATACGAGCAGCCATGGGAATCTGACTTTGGTCGGCCCTCCCACATCGCATCGCCCCTGGAAATCATGATCGATGGTCCACTCGGCGCGAGTGCATTCAATAACGAGTTCGGACGTCCTGCCCTTTCCGGGTATTTCCGAACATTCTCAGAATCTGTGCCCGCTTCGCAGGATGGAGCGAAAGAGATCAGGGGATACCACAAACCTATCATGATTGCTGGAGGTTACGGAAACGTACTTCCCACTTTCGCGAAGAAATCAGCCATTGAGCCCGGCGCGAAAATTATCGTGCTGGGAGGTCCTGGGATGCTAATTGGTCTAGGAGGCGGGGCGGCGTCAAGCCAGGTCTCCGGTGCTAGCTCTGCGGAGCTTGATTTTGCTTCCGTACAACGAGACAATGCAGAAATGCAGAGGCGGTGTCAACAGGTTATTGACGCGTGCATAGGGCTTGGAGATGGAAATCCGATTCAAAGCATTCACGATGTCGGGGCCGGGGGACTCTCAAATGCCTTACCTGAGTTGGTGCACGATTCTGGACTAGGGGCGACATTTGAAATACGAGACGTTCTCATTGCAGATACCTCCATGTCTCCGATGGAGATTTGGTGCAATGAGAGTCAGGAACGATACGTACTTGCTGTCTCCGTGAAGAAAGCCAGTGATTTCGAGGTCATTGCGAAACGAGAACGGTGCCCGTTTTCCATTGTCGGTCATGCTACGGAGGAAGAAGTGTTGATTGTCGCAGATCGCCTCCTTCAGCGGGATGTCATCAATCTCAAAATGTCCACCCTTTTTGGCAAGCCGCCCCGCATGTCTCGGAAGGACAGAAAGCGAACAGTGGCATTCAATGACTTCGATACATCTCTATCCACGTATCTCCCCGGCGTCACAGACCCCATCTCAGTTGCTGTCGATCGCGTACTTCGTCTTCCATCTGTTGGGTCAAAGTCATTCCTAATTACGATCGGAGACAGGTCTATCACTGGTCTGGTAACGCGCGACCAGATGGTGGGCCCTTGGCAAGTCCCTGTCGCTGACGTTGCCGTCACCCGCTCTTCCTTCGGATTTGATATTCTCGCCGGGGAAGCCATGGCTATGGGGGAGAGAACTCCTACAGCTCTCATCAGCCCCGCCGCTTCCGCGCGAATGGCGATCGCTGAGTCTCTGACCAATATTGTTGCAGCATCTATCGCAGACATCTCCCTCGTCAAGCTCAGCGCTAACTGGATGTGTGCTGCGTCGAAGGAAGGAGAAGGCGCGGGTTTATACGAAGCCGTTACTGCTGTGGGTTTGGAACTCTGTCCTGCGCTCGGAGTTGGAGTGCCTGTTGGGAAGGACTCGATGTCGATGTCGATGAAATGGAAACATGGAGATGAACAACGCGAAGTTAGTGCACCTTTGTCGCTGATCGTGACCGCATTTGCACCCGTGGACGACGTTTCCGCAACCTGGACTCCACAACTCCGCACAGATATCGGAGAACCGACCGTCCTTGTATTTCTTGACCTTGCAAAAGGGAAGAAACGCACGGGAGGATCGGCACTGGCACAAGTGTTCAAGGAGCTTGGATCAGAGGCACCCGATCTCGTTGATCCTGATTTGCTCAAAGCGTTCTTCAGCGGTTGCCAGATCGCCAGAGAATCAGGCTGTGTCCTTGCATACCATGATCGTTCTGACGGTGGTTTATTTACTACCCTCGTCGAGATGTCCTTCGCGGGTCGGGTTGGCGCAGATATTACTCTCGACCCACTAGGTCCCGGGGACGCCATTGCAACATTATTCAACGAGGAGCTCGGCGCTGTCTTTCAAGTGCGCAAGAACAAGGTTGAAGAACTCAAGTCTGCATTCACCAGCGCTCGTTTCCCCATTACTTCGATCTTCGAGATCGGCACCGTGAATGAAGATCCCACGAACCAAGCTTTCGTGATCTGCGAATCTAAAGCCATATTGTTCTCGCGAACTAGGGAACATCTTCAGGAAGCTTGGTCGGAGACGTCTTTCAGGATGCAGAGCCTTCGCGATAATCCTAATGCAGCGAAACAAGAATTTAACCTCATCAGTAGTCCGAACTACAAGGGTATATACTATGAACTGACGCCCACAACCAACCCATCCCTTATCCGCAATCCGACACACCGCCCCAAAGTTGCCATCCTACGAGAACAAGGTGTCAACGGTCATGTCGAAATGGCCTGGGCATTTTCCGAAGCCGGCTTTGATGCCGTTGACGTGCATATGACCGACCTCCTCACTGGAAAAATCTCATTGACCGACTTCCGCGGGCTTGTTGCATGCGGCGGTTTCTCTTATGGTGACGTGCTGGGCGCTGGGAAAGGTTGGGCACACTCGGTCCGCCTTAATGAACTCGCGAGGAAAGAGTTCAAACGTTTCTTCGAGGACGACACCACATTCACACTTGGGGTATGCAATGGATGCCAGTTCCTCAGCCATCTCCGCGAGCTTATACCCGGTGCGGAGAACTGGCCTGAATTCAAGCAGAACGTCAGCGAGCGATTTGAAGCGCGGGTCTGCGTGGTCCAAATCTCGGAGAGTGATGCTACTCGGGGTTCCGTGTTCCTCCGTGACATGGTTGGCTCCAAACTCCCCGTCCCTGTCGCGCATGGTGAGGGTCGGGTATCGTTCGTGAAAGACTCTCAGCTGCATGCGTTGCGGACTGCTGGCCTTGTCGCTACCCAGTATGTGGATTCGGCGGGAAGACCAACCGAAGTGTACCCCTTGAACCCCAATGGAAGCATTGATGGTATTGCTGGAGTGCAGACGCAGGATGGAAGGGTACTCGCACTGATGCCTCACCCCGAGCGGGCAACTACTCTGGAAAGTAATAGCTGGTACCCACCTGCATTCTCGGATACCTGGAAAGGTGTCGGTCCATGGTTCAAGCTGTTCCAGAGCGCGAGAGCATGGGCAGACTGATAGTGAGTTGCTTCATATTATTTACCCTCCAAAAGTCCCACCTTTTTATCATTAGTCCACTCGAATCATCCGCAGGCGGTTAGTTATTAGAATGAGGCGTATCGTAAGTCTTCAGAAGTGAGACCAAGGCGTTGTAGGACGAGATTCTGATGCCATCGTGTTGTGTTTACTTGGACGGCGGTACGAATCATCGCGGGACTTGTGCTGTGTCTATGAGCGCACAGGAATTGTATTGCCTTTCAGCACTGACTGACTATGGTGCTAGTGCTTCTTTATGAACATGTCAACATGCAAGGGGAAGGCTGTAAACCCGGTGTTCACTCACCATGCTCTTCGTGGATAGGTTCACGCCGACTTTGCCAGTTCCACGGCAAAGGTTCAGGATCAGTCCAAGTTTTTGCTAGACCTGTTTTTTTTCGCAGCGCTGCGTTTATCTTTCTGCAACCTCCTACGCGCATTGTCAGATTTCTGGAGGTTTGTCACGCGTCTCTGCTGTTCTTGAGTTGGAGATTTTGTTATCAAGCTTGCGGCCGTCTGTGCTATCAAGGCATGTAACTAAATAAATAAGAGTTTGAGAATCACAACAACGATTGTATGTCAGAGGAAAATCACTAGCCTTCGCGAGGACGTCGTCGACATTGGATGCTTGAGAGCGCGACGCACTGGAGGTCATCAATAGAGAGTGGGACGATTTCACATAGTATGGCTGACGAGGTCATTGATAAGGTCATTACACGACAAGGGGCATAGCGCACACATTGCACCAAGCTCGCTCGAGCCCAGGGTGGTATCCATGGTGCATCGGCGCGACACCGAGCGGTCACTTTGGTGGACAGTTTGTTCACGTTCTAGGCGGGACATTAGTTCAAAGCTAATGGTGTTATTGGACACGCAACTTGGCCACCAGGACCCGAGCTACGGCAAAAAGACAGTTCGACCAAGTGTTTGGGAATAGTCGCTGCAGTGCGGAAGCTGGACAACCAAGCGCATGCCTCCTTCTCATGTTCTGGAGTTAGAACAGAAACTGCAGGGATTGGCCGCGGTAGATTTGAGGAGCCATGAACGAATCTAACGCTGATCCTCTGTCCGAGGTGTACACGGCGAAGACAGAACATCATGTTAGTGGTGTGACCCAGTCACACTTACGCGACCTGTCACGCGATTGTGATTCTTGACATGACCACCAACATTAATGTGCTGTTCTTTCCAGATCCAGAGGATTCTTTGGAGGCGTCCAACACGCCCGCAGAAAAAGTACTTGTCGCTGGCATTTCAACCCCTACGCGTGCTTTGACTCCTTCTGAAAAAGTGCGCGAAAAGCGACTCTTCTATCCTGACAGCGACGACGAGACTGTTCCAACCTTTGAACAAAACACTACCAACCCCCTTATCATGGGTGAGATGGACGGCTCCGAAGGCGAGATCGGCCCGCCTTCTATCGAAGAGGTACCCCGCGCGTCGAGCGTCAGCAGCATGTCCTCTGTGGTTCCAAGGGACTCCTCTCCGCTCCCCGATATCAATCTTCGGTCGTCTCCGCCTCCAGCCAAGAGAATGCGTCTTTCACCGTCTTCACCGCCGAGACCTTCCACCAAATCGATTGATACATACCTGGGCACTTTCCTCGTCCCCAACGCCTGGAGCACGGTCAAGGGGACAGGGTACATCAAACCCGGTGAAGAGATTATAATTGAGAGGGATAGTGTAGAGCATATCAACGCTGCACCCTCAGCCAAGGGAAAGAAGAAACAATTGACCCTCAAGACAATGCTGAAATCCAAACCAACCAAAAAAGAGAAACGGAAGACAGATACAATCGTTCGAATCACAAACAGACGGGGGTTCGGTGAGCACGTTGTTTGAGAATCGCAACAGCTCGTACATGTGACTCGTCCGAAAGAATTCGGTCGACTACCCCAAGATATCTCTGGATGGGTATCAAAGTTATTAGACTTAGGTAACATCTCCCTTTGGTCTGCTTCCCGTGTTCATGTTCGTGCGTCCACACAGGTCTGATCAACTTCAAGGGTAGCACCATGATTGATTGCCCAGCTATTCTCCATTCAGGCGCAGACATGATCGTTTCTGTCTCTGTATACATTTTTTTCTCGGCATTCAAACCTGTTAACGCTTCGGATCCATTCTCACGCTCGGAAATGATGTTTGGAGAAGGAAAAGAAACTGAGGAGGAACAGCTTCTTCGTACTCGGAAAGCTGCGCTCCTAGCTTTATTTAACGCTATCAGTCTTCAACCGCGCCTTGGTGCGCGAGCACTAAGCAACAATCAAATTTCTGATGGCAGTAAACGGGAAAGTGGAAAGTCTGCAGAGAGTGTGTCTGCGCTGAAACAGAGAAAGACTGAAGTTATAGGAGACGGAGAGGTAATCGAAGTTGAAGAGGGAGAAGAGTTGTCCGATAATCAACTGGATCTGATTTACCGAAGGTGACCGCACCTGACTTCAGGCATCACACCACTTTACCTGATACTTTCTGCAGGGCACAACGACACGACACGACTATAGCAGAGATGGATCCTCCACAGACGTTTACGCTCACCTTAAGGGGGTATCAAAAGCAAGCATTGATGTAAGTAATCATTCCCCGGCAAGCTATTGCTTAGCGTGGAGCAGGTGGATGAATTCTATGGAGTCTGGCAATGTTGCCGCAAGAGAAACATCATCCATGCATCCATTGTGGAGCGAGTGAGTCCTAGACTAATTTCTGAGGCTATAAATTACGATCATCTTCAGATATCTGTTTCCTCCAGAGCCATGCAATGGATTAATTGACTTGACTGAGGACGACAAACCGTTCTATTTCAATCCTTTCTCTGGTGAACTTACCTTGAACTTTCCCAAGGCTGAACACAAACTCAAAGGCGGAATTCTGGCGTGAGTCTCTACACGTTGTGTCCTCCATTGTACTCACAACCGTTATAGAGATGGCAAGTGTTTTCCCCGTCGCTTTTCAGAGACTGATATTTGAGTATACCTTGTCCGGATAGAAAGTAAGCGTCAACCGAAATCACCTGGATTATGCGCGTAACATTCTTTACAGTGGGAATGGGCAAGACAATCATGCTCTCAGCCTTGATCCATGCGAACAAGGGACCGGAGCCACTCGATGTAGGCGGAAGGGAATCTGCCCGTAGCCGCCAATCAAAACTAGATTCGGCATTTCGAGTCATCCCACGCAATCAATTGAAACGGCCAATGAGGGGCCCTTCGGCGACCCTAGTTGTTGCACCAACGTCTCTTCTTTCGCAATGGTTTGATGAACTGGAACGTTCCAGTGTCCCTGGTAGCGTGCGAGTTATCGTTTGGCATGGGCAGAATAGGTTGGATCTGGACGCCATAGGGTGCGAAGAAGACGGAGACACAAGTATACCTATTGTCATCACCTCGTATGGCGTTCTGGCATCTGAGCATTCGAAATTGGAGAAGGCAAATGGCCAATCGTCCGTCTACCAAGGTAATGTCCAGCTTTCTCCGTTTTACCTGACAGCTCATTCGCCATGATAGTGGAATGGATGAGGGTCATTTTGGACGAAGCACATCATTGTAAATCAAGAACGAGTAAAACTGCCCGCGCTGTCTACGCACTTCGGGCAAGGCGAAGGTGGGCGGTGACAGGGACGCCAATTGTAAACAAACTCGAGGATCTCCACTCCCTTTTGTGAGAGAACTCTCGTGTCATCGGCCTTTCGTGCTCACTTCTAGCAGGAAGTTTCTCGATTACAGCCCCTGGTCCTCTTATCCCTTTTTCCGCTCGTATGTACACATTTTGGCATCTTCTTGATCACGATTGAAGGTTGTTCCCAGGTTTATCACTTTACCATTCCTCGGTCGTGACTCCAAAGCCATTGAGATAGTGCAAATAATCTTGGAAAGCATCCTGCTCCGCAGAGAGAAGAATATGCTAGACAACAATGGGAAACGAATTGTAGAGCTGCCTCCGAAGGAAGATGTCATCGAAAAACTTCGCCTTTCTGTCGCTGAACAGAAGATTTATAACTCTATCTATGATGCTGCTAAACGAAACTTTGACCAGCTGAATGCCAAAGGTTTGGTTGGCAAGAATTATACCCACATTCTTGCCATGCTGATGCGGTCCGTACCTACCTCTTTACATTGCTGCCGTTGACAAACTAGTTCCCAGCTTGCGACGTGCTGTACTTCACCCGGATCTTGTCACGGATCACGAAAGTGAGACGGGCGAGCCTCTGGCAAGCTCAAAATGTATTGAGGTTGAGACTTTGATGCACGATGCTGTCCAGCGGCAAACTTCGGGCGGTCCAAACATGTCCTTTGCAACAGATGTCCTGTCTAACCTTGCAAAATCTGAGATAGATGAATGCCCTATCTGCATTGATGTGATGGAGACTGCAGTCATGATCCCCCAATGTTTGCACCGATGGCAAGTAGAGTCGACTTCTTCCATCCTCAACTGACGTGGTACATAGTTGCAAGGACTGTATTGTCTCTTACCTGGCGGCCTGCGCCGAACGAAGTGAAGAGGGATGCTGCCCTTCCTGTTTGCGAGGTCCAGTCAGAGAAACCGAGTTAATAGAGATTTTCAGACCCCAAGATGGGAAAACCGCCGCTCTTCTTTCTGGGGAGGGCGGAGATACGGGGCGAACGACGGTACCAGCGGTCGAACTACGTCGCAACGACTTTCGGTCGTCTACTAAGCTCGATGCTTTGATTCGAAACTTACGTACGCTGTTCTCTGTTTATTTGACGACAGGTGATGATTTTAGTCGTCAAATAGGTCAGCTGCGAGATCAAGACCCGTTCTTGCGCGCCATCGTTTTCTCGCAGTTCACTTCCTTCCTCTCGCTGATATCGATAGCTCTCGACCGCGAGCACTTTGCTTGGTACCGTTTTGACGGGTCTATGGACATGAAAAAGCGTACCGCTGCGATAGCTGAGTTCAAGCAAAACGAGCGCAAGCCCAAAGTCTTGATAATCAGCCTCAAGGCCGGTGGTGTTGGATTAAACGTAAGGCACCCACCTTCTTTGCATATCGTTTGCTCATCACGCGACCAGCTGACCTGTGCCAATTATGTATTCATGGTAAATCCTCCATTGTCCATTGTATGGGAAATCTAAGTCCGAATCTAGATGGATTGCTGGTGGAACGCAGCAATCGAGCATCAAGGTATATTCCTCACCTACTCGCATTCTACGCCCCAACATCTTCTACAGCAATCGACCGTGTTCACCGCATTGGACAAGAGAAGACAGTATATGTAAAACATTTCATTGTATGGATCACTTGATTTCGCCCCACCCGTTCCAGCACTAATATATACCAGATTCAAGATACCATCGAGGAAAATATCATAGAGATTCAACGGCGCAAGACCGCGATCGTCCAGGAAGCATTTCGAGGAACAACCAAAACGGGGAAAGCAGATCCTGAGAGTCTGGCGAATCTCAAACTTATCTTTGGTGAACACTAAGTGTGGAGTCGAGCGTGACAGTAACGTTACCAATGTGTGACTTCGTGACATATAGTGATTGCTGTGTTGCTGCGAGCGGTATCTTGTTCTTTATTCACGACGTCCATGGCTTCTGTGTCTCCCTTTGCTCGAAGCACCGCATTCGATGAGCCCCGTCTTGGGGCGCGTGAGCAGACCGTGTGTACCACTCGACCCCTTCTTTGTCCCCCCTGAATGAACCCGAGCAAGCGTTTTGCAGATCGAAGAGATGTACAGCGTTCCGGAGAGTTTTCTGGAAATTGAAGTTCGAAATCCTCAAACACACGGTATGCCAACACACACTCTCCGTGCGCCCGGTACTTACCCTTCCCCAGGATTCGGTCGGAAAATGTTTACCGACTACGAAGTCGTATGCAAAGTATGTTTCTCGGTTGCCGCCTCGCCTCGCTGGGGGTCTAAGCGCACATGAACCATCTAGACCAACATACCCGCCTTCAAGTTGCGCCACTCCCTCGTGAGACGCCGTTACTCTGACTTTGAAGCGTTCCGCGACATCCTTGAACGGGAGTCTACCCGGGTCAATATTCCGCCTCTCCCTGGGAAGGTCTTCACGAATAGATTCTCGGATGAGGTGATTGAAGCCCGCAGGGAAGGGCTGGAGCGATTCCTGAGCATCGTTGCGGGTCACCCTCTTCTCCAGGTCTGCCTTCTCGTTCCGCTTGATGCTGTGCGCCTCTCATCGCACCTCTCCAGACTGGTAGCAAAGTACTTTGTGCGTTTCTGCAGGACCCGGCATGGGACAAGACCCAGTGGTTATAAACATTTTTTATCTTGACGACGGCAGAGTTGGTTCCCACCTTGCCTCCGATCCATTGCATATGGGTCTCTACCCGTCTACATCTCTGCGCAAACAGGTCTTTTACCATGTACCACTAGGTATCCTGTCCCCGCCTGATTCCACCCTTGGTTCTTCTTGTACATTCATATATGTTTCTTGCCATACTCGTGTTCTGATGAATGTCGAGCAGAATTCGAAGTACATCCCCCAGGCGCGTACGGTACTAGCTATGGAACTTTGTCTTCTTTATCTACTATGCTTTCATGAACGACGATGTCCATAACTGATCTGAGCCCCAGTGGGTCAGTCGCGAATGCGAAAGCAGCCACCCTCATAAACTTACCGCAGGTGAACCGCATACCCAGTCTCGACATCCGTGAGTGTGAGGATATCGATAGAGTGCACGCCAGGGGAAATCGCAAGGAAATCCATACGGACCGATTGACAAGCTGACGGCTTCAGAGGGCTTGTAGATAACCGTCAGCGACACGAATGACTACAACTGTTTCTTGACTCACCCAACCCTCACTCGGTTCTGCAAGGGCAAAACGCCAGGAATGGCTGCCTTGAGATCTTCCAGACCTCCCCTCATTCCCGGCGCGGTTTTGCCCTGTTCCGCCTTCCGCTGTCGTCTATCCACCTTTGGATAACTAACCTCGAACCGTCTGGTCCAAGAGCTCTGGTTGTAGACGAAAATATCCAACGTAAACTGATCCGACGGAAACAGCTTCCGCTGTCCAAACCGGTCCTGGTCACCAGACTCGGCGGGTAAGAGGCCGACGGAGACGACGATGGGTTCTCCCGAGGGCCCCGGAAACGGCTCCGGTTGCTGCCCCAACTGGGTGGTTGGGAGCGGCGTCTGAGGCACAGCGGACATCATTCCCGTCCCGCGCTCCCGCTTGATCTCGATGCTCGGTCCGGAGTAGCCCTGTTGAGCACCCAGTGCCTGGACGTGTGGGATGTTCCCTGCCGCGCTGGGCGGAAACGCGGGGAATGTGGGGGTAGGGGTGGTGACGAATGTCTCTAGCTGAGGCGTGTTGACGCCAGGGACACTTCCTCGGCTCGGCGATGCTCCAAATGTTGTCGGGGCGGATCGGTTGAAGGTTTGAAGGGCAACGGAAGGCGGGGTGTAACTGGATGCTGTAGCAGATGGGACTGGATGCCCTCCAGGCTGATCGCGATGCGGGAGAGAGAGACGGAGGTTTGCGGGGGGATTGATAGCACGCAAGGCTGTGATACTACCGGGGAGCGTGTGCCGTTTTCCGGCAGTTGCTTGAGGAGCGGACTTTGTGGGTGTAGAGAACGAGGTAAAGGATGATAGAGCACCACGGCCTGGAAATGGCGACGGGGGCTCAGGAAGTGCGCTGCGTCCTGCAACAGTGGTTTCGGGTGCCTCATGAGACCGAGGTGACAGATCGAGGACACAGTTCCACCGGGATGAAAAGGTTTGAGTGGGATAAGATAGGATGTCGCTTTCGTCTCCGTTTCCGTTGGTAAGATACGGTCTGCCATAGACAATGATCGTCACCGCTCTCTGCAGTTCGCCGCGACTACCTTGGCCTGCCAATAAGAGGTTTTCCTGGTCATTTGGCGTGTTCCAAAAGGACACGACGTAGAGGAGGTTGAACTGTTCCATGGAGCCTATCCGAAGAGGAAAGAGATGGCTCTCGATATCCAAGTTGAAAGCACCTTCTCCCCATCCGATCAGTCTTGTGGTGGCACCTTCTCCGCCGATTTTCACGTCTAAACGTTCGAGCGCGAAACCCATGGTCGGTCCAGATTCCCCAGAGTTCTCTACCTCGACGCAAAGGACAACAGTCCGTTCGCTATTTCCCGCCTCCAGTTCTTCGTTTTCATTTTCGAAATCAACGTGGTCGTGATTGCTCTCAAGAGCGAAGGAGGTTTCCGGAAGCAAAACATGAGGAATAAACACGGTACGCATTCGAACACGAAAACCAGAAACCGTCTGCAAAATTTTGCGATACGATTTTCGTAAAATGTGAGTCGGCGCCTGTTTTGAGGCTGAAGGTGGTGTTCGGGCCGGCGCAGACAATGGAGGAAGTGCAAAGTGTCGCTGGCGAGTGGCATTCCCTAGTCGAGCGGAAGAGAGATGGAGTGACTCGGGGTCTGGTAATATGTTGGAGTCTGCTATGAAACATAAGCCAATTTTAGTAGATCGTGATGCGTAGACACACCCAGCGTAAGGCCTTCGAGTAAGTTGATTTCCTCAAACCCAGTCTCAGCTTCATCCTCATCCTCATCTTCACCAGCTGTCGCTGCCCCGGAATCCAGATGGGAGATTAGCCCCGTTTTGACCAGGTATGCGATGAACGGATGAGACGGCTGGGAAGGAGATAGCGCCTTGTCCCGTAGCGTAACAGATGCGGTCAGGCAAAGCAAAGGATCGGGGAAGGCCAGACGCAGATAGGCTACATGTTTCAACATGCAGCATCAATCACGAGGGTGCTACTCACACACGATGAGGGAAAGTTCGTAAACAGCAATCCAGGTAGCTTGAGACTCGGAAAACAAGAGGGAGAACTTCTCCTTTGACACCTCTGTCGTCCTCTTCGCTCCCCAGATACCGGAGAAAAGCAACGTTCCCTCTGATTGCACGTATTTGCGGTCGCTCTCAGCGGTGGACGGGATCGGATTCGGGGTGTTGGGTGGAAATATGGAGGGATGAAGTGAAGATCCGCTCTTAAGCGTGGACGACGTACGCGGAGGGATCAGGGCAGAAGTGATGGGTACATCCTGGCTTGGGGTCTTTGAAATGTAGGTCGCCTCTAACGAGACTTGTACATGGCTGAGAAACGCCACCAGTGCCCGCGGAGGATTATCTGGAGCATTGAGCGATGGATGCTTGACGTGCATCAACAAGAACAGGCTCAAATGTTCATCTAAACACCTGTGAGCTTGGGCGGTGACCCTACAAGCACCTCACCAAAGAAGGCCTGTTTCCTCTCCGCGTGAGGCTGTTTGATGCTCGCCAGCCAGTCGTCCGCAACGACATCTTCTGGGAACGATGTCGAGGTATCTGGGGCGACAACTTCAACCACACACGACCCAAACAGTGTCTCCAACGATTCCTCGCTCATGACAGGCGTTGTTTATACTTGTTGTCCAAAGGCTTCTTCAAGGACCGATTTGGCAAGATAAGATGAACAAAACGATGCAGTCATTTCCACCGCCAGACTTGGCATCTCATGTCGGTCTCATTCTGATCACGGACGAGTTGCAAGCCCCTGCAGATGTCTTCATTCACAAGTTTCTGCATCTCGGTCTCAAGGACCCAAAACGCCCCCGCTGTCTCTTTCTCTCCATCTCCGAGGACATTGAACGCATAAAATCGGTGGCGTCCAAGTCTGTACGTAGAGGGCAGCACTTCCTTTCTGATTTGCTGAGGATACAAAGGGTTTCAATGTCGTACAAAACGCGAAGTTCAAGTTCATTGATGTCTACTCGCACCTCGAAGACTCGCTAGCAACCCCGAGACTAAGGCGCATTTTCGACCTCGTTTCTACAGAGCTCCATAGTGTTCAGGGTGACAGTGGAAACAGTCTCGTCATCTTGGATGACATTGCAACTCTCGAATGGCTTGGTCAGTCGGCTCTAGACTTGTCACGATTCTGTCGTGCACTACGAGCGTTGTGTCTAAAGGTGAGACGTTGTTCGTCGTAGGCTCAAGCTTTCCCGACAAGTGTACTTTTAGGAAGCCGCAACGCTCTTGGTGCGACATCATGTCCTTGATCGGTCAGAGCCTGACCCCCTGTTCCGACATCTCTTGCAACTTTGCTCGTATCATGTAGAGGTAAGACCACTCTCAAGTGGTCGCAGTGGTGCTGTGAGCGGTGAGGTATGTTAGGATTCTTTGGATCCCTGATCAAGGTCCAACTTTCGTTTGTAGCTGAGTCTGCATTTGGGTCCTATGGAGAGCAAGCCCTCCTATCCTCTAATCACCCGTTCGAGTGGGTTGCAATACCGACTGACTGACAGCGGTGCAATCTTCTTCAACAAGGGCACCAGTGAGGGGGTACTGTAGGATGACCTTTGAATCCTGGTTCCCCTCGCAGGTATCGAACATGTATGTCGCTCTGGTAACATTGTGCAATTCACGACTCGTCCCAGAGGCTGGATACAATCACTCATCGCAAATAACACCCAACGTTTCCTTGAGTCTCTCCTCTGAAAACACAACCCCCCTCAGGGCTCCCGCGTACATGTTCCAGACAACTTCGCGATAGCCCATATATCCATCCACTACCGCCTCCTTGACATGCGTGACTAACACCGACACCGTCCGGTTGTCCTCGAGATATAGCCGGAGCCTCGTCACACCAGCCCTGAGATCGCGTTCGCACGTTTCCACAAACTTGGCATGCAAATCCTCTGCTGCGGATTGGCGTGCCCAATCTTGTTCCGTGAGCAGCTGCGCTGGTACTTGTGGCAGTACCGGCGAGGTGGCCGTGCGGGAGCTGTTGAAGACACGTACACGATCGACCCATTCTTGGAGCGGTCCGCATGGGCCGTTGGCGCAGAGTGAGATGAGGTTTTGACAGGCGCGTTTTAGGTCTTGGTCGATCTCCTGGAGAGTGTGAAGATGTTGAGGACATCCAAATAGCCCAGAGAGGGAGCTTACATGTCTGGCATCCGTCATGCTCTCGTATCCGCGTGGCATACCAAGAGATGCAAAGAGAGCGTCAGGGAGTAACGCCGTTGTCCGGTTGAGAATAGAAGCCAAGGCATCTATTTATACCAAACGTCTATAAGGGTTTTGGGATAAACCAAGGGGATATCTTGCCTGTCATGCCGCCCAGAGTCGTTTTCTGTTGAGTCTCTCTCCCAGCCAGGTCCAGGTTGTTCGCGACTTCTTTGAGGATCAGGAGATGTCGAACGAGGAAGAGCTCGCCGTCTAGTGTGCTTGTAGGAGCATTGCGTTGACCTATGGCTGTGCCCGACGATACGAGTGACTGTCGACACAAGCCGACAGCCTCCTGAGCGATGTCTTCGAATATCGCGGGCTGGTATGACTCGTGAGCTGCAGCAATTGAAAGGTGTGCATAAACAATACCTTGACGAAATCGTGTAACTGGGATAGCACCCAAACCGTCTTTCGCAATGTCGGATACCACGTCTCTTGCTTGTCCAAGGAGGAGAGTTGGAACAATCGACTGACACTCTCCTTCTCCTTGATGTCGAACTGAGAAGTAGGTTTTCTCGCAGCTACAGCAATTCGTCGGCGTTGGAGAATTCAAGAGACTTGGACGACATGCCTACGAGTATATCTGGGTATGCCAAGTCTTCTGGCTTTGGAACATAATACCTGATTTCTGACTGGATCAAGCTCTGAGCCTTGAAGAACAGTCTCGTCTGGGCGTCCTGAAGCACCATTTGCAACAGATGGCTGATGTGAAGTCTTCCCAGGCCCCTCGGTGTCGGATAGTCGAGATCGACGCTAAGCTCGTCAGTGGGTTCTTCGGGGAACTCGACGACGTCTAGGACCATCAACGCTTGAAGGACGGTACAGACTTCGCAAAGGGTGGTGAGCCGAGTCTCATGAAGGATACGAGGCCGAAGATCGTCGTAAAGGTAATCGCACAAGGTCTCTAGGTAAGCACTTCAAATGACGGTTCACGATGAACCATGGTTGGTACAGTGACAGACTCACTATAGTTGATCCTCACCGCTGTCGAAAAACTCGCGAAAGAGATCGAATTCGTCAGTACAGAGCTGTTTCAAGTATGCACATCCCGCGTTTGTCTGCAGACCGAGAATCAACTAGGATTCGAAACCAAGAATGGGTACGCACAAGTTCGACAAGCTCAGTGCGTGTTGGATCTAGTCCTCGTATTTCCTCCATCAAGCGTCCGACCAAAAGCGCCCTGCGTGCGCCAAAGTAGGCTGAGTGGCACTCGGACAAGAGAGCAGAGAGCTCCTCTGGGTGTGCAGTCGCCCGCCGTTCGAGTTCGTTGAGAAGAGGCGCCAGCTGAGGTGTAACACTCCGGAATCTGGTATACAATAGATGCATCTGAGCCGTAGCAGATACGTCCTATTGCTGCGGTTAGCCCTAGTAGGCCCGGATGTAGAGGACAGTCATCACCTTCTCAGACAGACGTTTGGACACGTCTGCTGTAAGAGCTCTGAGGGAACCCACGAAAAACATCTTGATAAGTGTCATGGCGCGCGTCATGCATTGTTGAAAGCGTAGCAGGTAGACCTCGGCTTCCTTGTAATATCGCTAGAAATGTCATTTCCTCAGTACCAGGACGTCGATGACGCAAAGGTCACCCACATGGGCCTTGAGATATTCGATGCATATATCGACACGTTCGACCATGTACAAAAAGTCTGTTTGGAGCACCAACGATTCTCCAGGGTGATTAAGCATCCGAGTCGCGTGTTCGAGCTCCTGGAAATACTCCAGTCTAGTATCGATCTCGTCCGTGATGTCAAGTAATTTGTCCTAGACCATGTCAGCAAACAAACGACGAGTAGGATACAGGGCGACTGACCCTGTCCTCAAGAAGCCGTTCACAAGCGCCCTTCAAGCTCCTTCCACCCTCCTCGACGCCTCTCCACTCCCGGAGCATGCTGTCCACGCCTTGCTCCACCTCGTCTAGCCGCTCCAGTAGCATGTCTGTCGTAGCCAGATGTTCTGCGACCGTAGCCACGTGAGCTCTGAAGTGGGCTTCCTGACTGTGCGCCACGGAACGGTCGACCTGGGCAAACCAGTCATAGAACTGCTGGGGCGTTTGTATGGGCACCTTGGGATCCAGTGCATGCGACGGCAACGAACGCGCGAATGCAGGCACGGGAGTGGAAGGGCGTGAACCTGACCCGAGCTTGGCCGTCGCGCGTAAACTGGGCGTGGGTGGGTGTGAGGTATCGTCCTCGATGGCGACCTGCCCAAACTTGAGACGAGTCAACGACGAGCTGATCTAGAACTGACTTTGAGTGGAAGCGGAGGCTTTTCGCTGGCTGCTTTGACGGCGGCGACGCTCTTGAGAGCAAGGTCGCTCAAAGGGGCCCTTGCTTCCCATTCTTCAAGGGAGACTTGGGCTTTTGGCTGTAATATCGGCGTTGGAGGTGCAACTGGACGGCGCGGTGCAGTGGACCTAACCGCTGACATGATCGTAGCCCAACATGTTAGTAACCCTTCGGTATATAAATGTCCCTAGTATGCTACATTACAAGTGAATGTGTATATCGGTCCAAAGATGACTGACAAAGGGTTACTGCGGTGCTGCATCTGCCCATGGGGATGGCTCGTCAGGCAGTAAGGGAAGAGAGGGCGAAGCCGCAATTACTGGCAACGATTCTTTGAGGGAGCTGACGGTCAATTCAGCAACTCCTAGCCTCTCCATCGAGAGCGTTTTCCGATGCAGAGACGGTTTTGGTGCTGGCTCAAGCACAAAGTCGGCAACGTGACCAGGGATAGCGTCGTATGACGGTGGGACAGGACAGGAGATTTCACCAGTCGACGTCCTGGGGAGCGGCTGAGTTGGCGGTAGGTCTGATGGATCAATCTGACCCAAAGGCGGGGCAGACGGGATATGTGCACTGCGCAATCGATCGTTCTCTCCTTCGATGAGTCTGAGTGCCTGATGCAATGCATCCTTCTCCAAACGTGTTTGACTCAACTCTTCCTCCGTCTCGGCTCGCCTTATGCGTTCGGTAGCAACCATCTTGTTTGCCTACAAAAAATGTAAGCGAATGGAAGCCATCAAATAAAAGGGAGATACCTCTTCGAACAATGCTTGGGACAGAGACTCGAGCTCAGCCTCGAGTGCAACCTTGGCAGCGTCAGCGTCTTTATGAGCCTGGCGTTCACGTTCAAGCTGTTCCTGTAACTCTTCAATCTCCTTTTCTCGTGCATTTGGTACCAGCGATGAAAGAGAAGGGGACGTGAGGTGCGTAGGATGAGGGGAGAGGGAAGGTGATCGGGAAGTACCTGTGCACAGATGAGCGACGGCGAGAACCAAAGTTTCACGCGACCCACCGCTGCTGAACCGAAATCGAAAGAAACGGTTTTCTTGGGCAGTTAATGGGGCAGGTGAAGAGCTCGTAGGTGGGGGTGGTTTGGCACCATTAACAAGTACCGCACCCGCACTGGAGGGTACTGCAGGTTTCCCGGACTCATTCAAGGGTCCGTAATCCAGACTTCGAGGCCGGTCCTCAGATTTATTGCCCTCATTGTAATTCTGAACCTCGCGTGCGCTCCAGCGACGCCAACCCACGTCCTTGGCGCTGCATGGTGTCTCCCTCTTGAGGGCCTCTTCGAGCATCTCATTGTTGGATATGACCAGTTGAAGATTCGACTTTGCGAGATTCAACTGTGTTTCTAGCTCGGTCTGTGTCTTGATTGCTGTCTTGAGAAGAAAAGACTAGAAGATGGAAGCGATGAGAAACTGAATGGAAAGCGAGACAAAGAGCGCTCACGAATTCTCCTACTTTGTTGAGAACGCGGTCGAGGGCATATCTGAGGTCTTCTTCCTGACCCTGTGCGAGGACGCGGCGGGCGTCGAGGAGCTCGTCGTCGAGACCAGCGAATATGGCGGGTGAAGGTGAAGTTGGGCGTGGCTGAGAATACGACAACATGAATATAACAAGACGAGTCGGATACTATGAGCTCACAACGCTGGTCGCATCACTATGGCTGCCAACTTTTCCAGCGTCCCAACTCTTGACTTTGCCCTCGCCGACGACCAGACTCGCAAGCCCGAGTTCATCGACCAGCTAAGACATGCTCTCATCAACGTCGGCTTCCTCTACCTCAAGAACCACACCGTACCGCAGCACGTCGTCGACGATCTGATTGGGTACATCCCACGTCTCTTTGATCTCCCGCAGGAGGCCAAGAACAGGATTGTCATGGCCAACTCCCCTCATTTCTTGGGGTACTCCAAGCTCGGCGCAGAGTTCACCAAGGGCAAGGTAGACTTTAGGGAACAATACGATTTTGCGACCCGGCATGAAACCCAGTGGAAACCGGGCGCTCCGGAATACTTGCGCCTGTGGGGCCCATCTCAGGTACGAGCGAGCTTGATCTGCGTTGAGCAGTCCGAGCTAACTCGTTCAAGTGGCCCGACGAGCACCTCATACCGGGCTTCCGGCACACCATGGAATCTTACCTCGATCATGTAAAGCACCTCAGCTCTCGCTTTATCAGTTTATTCGCGGAGGCGTTTGGTCTCCCATCAGATGCGCTCAGCAAATTTTATGATGCCGACGAGCTGATGCAACACCGAGCCAAGGTGAGATGAGGACCGAGACAAGTCAATTCATCATCAAGACGCCCATCAGATCGTCAAATACCCCGCCAACGATGGGACGCTCACAGACCAAGGCGTCGGCCCTCACTACGACGCTGGTTTCCTGACATTCGTAAGTGTCTACGCCCGCTCTTACGTCCCCATCTGATCCCCCGCGGAAGCTGCTCCAGGCATCCCCCCACCCTGGTCTCCAAGTCCAAAACCTCTCCGGCGAATGGATCAACGCATCTCCCATCCCCGGTACCTTTGTCGTCAACATTGGCAAGGGCAAGTGATGGCCGTTTCGTTTCGCTCGCGCCCCTGACGCGCCCCGGCTGCAGCCCTCGAATTCGTCACCCGCGGTCTCGCACGCGCGACCTCCCACCGCGTGCTCTCTCCCCCCATCGGCTCGACGCCCCGCTACTCCGTCCCCTTTTTCCACAACATCAGCCTGAACGCGCGGCTTGCTGACGAGGTGCTCGACTGTGCGCCCAGCCTCGTCCCACGTTCACCAAACGCTCACCGCGTCTCGCAGTTCCGGATGATCTCTTGAGTCTCAAGGCACAGCGGGGCGACCCTGCAGCGACCGACTGTACGTGATGCTCGCGTTTTTCCCGAGCGGACCGTTGATCCGACCCGTGTAGCTGTCAACTTTACCGAATTCGACCGCGAGCCTTCTGGCAAGGTCAACCTGATTGGCCGAATCAAGTGCGTTTCCTTGCGGTTCCCGGCCCCATACTGATGACATTAGGAGCCACCCTGACGTCGCTGAGCGCCATTACCCCGACTTGTTCAAACAATACTTTCCAACTGGCCTCCCGAAACAGGTCAATGCGTATTGATGAAGGGTCACCATCTTTTGTATTTGTTGTCTAGGGAAACAATCACGACTGTATCCACAATGGTGTCCATTCCATAAGACTTTGTATGAGCAACTCGGGGGACTAATATGGTGTGATGACATGGCAAGGGATTAGATGCGAGTCAAGAAAGTCAATGAATTGTTGTGAAAAGCAAGTATACAACGATCTGAAAAGGCCTGGATATATACACGTGAGCATATGCGGAGGGATGGGTTGGGTGTCAACTTTTGTGAGGAGATGCAAAAGACTGATCAAGCCTGCTTGCGCCGCCCAGTGACGTTCAAGTGCGAGAGCAATGTGTACAAATGAAGGAAATAAAAATGCAGCATGGAATACACCAAGGCAAAACCGCCAGCATGACGGAGGATAAGCGCACTCGACGCCGCCACAAGCTGACGATCGGCCACGACCTGGGTATGTTCTTGGGTATCCGTTACTGTGGAATCGTCCTCACGGGTTGTTGCTGTCGGCTCTAAGATGGGGACTTGGGGATCGGAGGGGTCCATCTCAACAGCGACCGGGGGCGTAGATAGTCAGCTTGAGCCCTCGGCGACAGTGATCCAAGCAGTCTCCGGAGGAGTCGAGGGAGGTGGTACATTTTCCTCGTCGCTGTCCTCGTCCATAACGCTCTCACTCTTATCATCGTCCCTGGGGGCCTCGGGGATCGGAACACTGCCTGATTCGTCTTCCTTCTTGTCCGCCGACTCGGTCTTATTCCTAGCCTCATGCTCCTGAAGCTGCTGACGAAGCTTCGTCAATTCGAGTTCCTTTTTCTCGAGTTCGGCCTTCTCCTTCTCCTTTTCCAGGAGTTCCTTCCGCCTTTTCTCGCGCTGTAGACAACGATGATCAGCGACACAATTTCGGAGGTGCAGGTGTAATGATGGTAGCTCGGCGAATAGTTTGCGCCGAGCACTCACTTCCAGCTTTTCCTTGAGTTCACGGGCCTCCTTTTCCTTCTTCAGGCGTTCCCTCATTTCCCTCTCGCTGACGACCCATGCGGCTGCGCCTTCCGCTGCGGCCTCAGGTTGCGACTTGTTCCTCAGCAAATCTGAGAAAAGCGCGTCAGCAAAAATTTCATGCCCCCGACGCACCAACGCAGGCTCCAGTAAGAAGAGGTCAAAAAAGATCACCCGCCCACACGGAAGTTGAAAACAGACTTACATCCTTGCAGTGCTGCAACGCTGAACTCGTCATCAGGGATTGAGTCCGCAAAGTTCTTCGCTAACTGGGCAAGCTTGAGACCGTTCAAGGGCTTGGCAGAATGTTGGCAAGCAGCAATGTGTTCCTCAATGGGAGGTGGAAGATATGCCTGATTCTTGGCGCCAAATCCGTCTGGGATACTGACGGACTCTGGTGGGGACTGCGAGTTCCTCGTCGAGGATGCCAAAGACGATGTTGACGAGGAGAAGGAGGGTGACATGGACCATAAAGTCGAGGAATGAGACGACGGGGACTGAGGGGTTGGCGTCGATGGGAGCTCGATGCTGTCAAGGTCACCCTCTATAGGTTCGTCATCCTTGTCCGTCGATGGGAAAAAGTTGCGGAAGAGAGCTTCCGCCTGCCACTTGGATGCGTTCTTGAACTCGATCCAAACGTCCATTCGACCAGGCCGCGAGAGTGCAGGATCAAGACGTTCAAGGTGATTCGTTGTGCTAGTGACTCTTATCAACTGGATGCACGCGGTGCAGAGAGGGGAGACTTACGCAAAAAGGATGCGACCCTCTGCAGCGGCGACACCATCCAAGGCGTTGAGAAGACCACTCAAGCTCAATGTGTTGACGTCTGAGATGTGGTCCTTGTGACGCCTGTGACGGCTGCTGGATGACGAGGGCGCCTCAGGCACGGTAGCCTCCTCTCCATTGTTACTAGTGGAATCTGGAGTTCCGTTGGAGCTCTTGTCACGGGAGACGCTGCGGGTGAATGCCGCATCCAGGTCCTCAAGGAGGACAATGCAACGAGCGGGAACGCGGCCCATAAGCGTTGTGAGAGTGCTGTCACTGATCCATGACGAGGACAAGGAAAGGGTGTAGATGTCGAGCATCAACTCTCCAGCTATGGCATGGATGAGAGAGCTCTTCCCCGATCCAGGAACACCGTGGAGAAGGTAGCCACGGCGGAATGGGATACCGCGGTCTGCGTACCACTATGAAAAGAGAGATTAAGTAAGCTAGACATCCGAGGATAGGGATCGAGATAACATGCCTTCTCGGACTTGAGGAAGTCACGGGCGTCGTTGAGAAGCATCTCTTTGACCCCTGGGTTCAAGACGATGGACGACATGGGACGCTTGTGGCGAGAATCTGTCCAGCGCCAACTGCCATGGGAATCTGCAAAGTAGATTTGGATGCGGTGAATAGCCTCTGCCTCGTACTCTTTCTTTGCTTGGAGGACGAGCTGTTTGAGGATGGCATTGCTTCGTGCCACGACGCTGTGAGAAGATGTGTTGGCTGGCAGAGGATGGAGACAAAAATAGAAAGTACCTTATTGACAGGACCTCACAACCACTGCCGTCCGTCTTCTTGCTACGGCGGACCCGCAGCCAGTGACCTCTATAGTAAATGGTGTGGGTAGTGTCTGGCGTAGGCTGGAAGACGACGCGCGTCTTGACCTTGCCAGGCGGTGCATCCTCGTCACCGTCGTCGTCGTCATCGCCAAACGAGTTGTCGGCGGTCTGTGTGCCTGAGAAGCCAGGGGTGGTAGTTCGAGTGGTGGTCTCGAACTCCCTGGAGCGTTGCCACTCTGGACGACGAGAGAGCCATAGCATGAGCCAATCGTAGGGATAGTCTTCCTCAGAAAAGTGAGCGGTGAGGAAAAAAGCTGTCAAGAGGGGTCAGTTGAGTCACTGGTGAGGGGCAAGATCCGTACAGTTGACAAAGTGAGACCTGCGGGGAAGTGAGTGAAGGGACGAGTCGAGCGTGGGTGGAGACGTACCATGCAGAGCTGGACACCCTGCGTGCGGTTTCTACGGTGCCTCCTAGGACGACGAGCTTCACGCCGTCAATGACTGAAGAGCCTCCTGCGCCGCCTACGAGAGGCTGCACGAGTGACTTGAGGGCGTCCATGACAGTGGTGAAATAGCTGGGACTCCAATGCTGCGACGGTGAGAGTGAGTGGGAGACTAAGTAGGTAAAGGCTACGGATCGGGAAAAGCGCTGCAGAACAGGCTGTGCTTTTAAGTACTGTGTAGTACGTTCTAGACAACTGGCAATGACTCGTCGGGCGCGGCTCCGTTTGGGCTATGTCGACTCGACGAGGTCGAAGTGGAAGTCAGTCAAGCCGCGTCAGCACACAACGTGGGTTCATATTCTATTCGTTTCCGACCACGCCACCCACACGGCCACAAGCGAATAGTAACTTCTATGCGACCTGGTAATACAGTCCCTCTACAGCAACGTTCGCTTGCCAGATCCCAAGCCGGCGCACTATCCGGAGCATCATCGGCGCAGGCAGAATCAGCACATACGACACCGGAATCAACACCATCAACCCTATCGACATGCAAAGCGTGATACCAGGCTTGATCACAAGAAAGTAGAACAGCGCTTGATATGTCGTCGCATCCGTAAACTACAGTGCCGTGTGAGCATCCATGGTAAATGAGTGGCAAAAGACCCACCATGGCGTAAGCATTCTTGTAGAAGGAGGTTTCATACTGCACATCGATTTCGGTTGCAGATAATTCGGGAGGACGCGGACGTTGAAAAATAGGCCTAGGGGGATATGGCGGAGGATAGGCTAGGGGCCCATGAAACCTCGTTTGTAATGCGAGCTGGGAATAGATCGAGATAAGGACAGTTTTAGATAAACCGACATGCTCACCTCCCCTCTCGCAAACACTCTCGCTCCAAGAAGATCCAGGAAGCACAGCAAGGCTCCAAGAGGCAATGTGACAAGAAGGGTAGTGCCCGTCTGGAACACGTCATTCGCTATCAGCCACCAGCACATATTGCTCATCGTGGAAGCCACCCTCCGAGGAAGCATGGGGGAAGAACTACGCACCAATGTAAAGGCAAATAGATAAATCCACGCAATCAGCGCGTAGGGAAAGTTGAGCACCATCAAGTGAAAGACAGCGGCATGATAGGCCTTGCGGCCCATCGGCCTAAAATATCTCGCCCAGGCACGTTTG
Source organism: Tubosaeta aff. alveolata (assembly GCA_038094535.1). NCBI lineage: Eukaryota > Fungi > Basidiomycota > Agaricomycetes > Boletales > Boletaceae > Tubosaeta > Tubosaeta aff. alveolata. Next base: position 64,170 of record JBBPUG010000024.1, read on the forward strand.
TAGGATGACCAGCGTCCCGACCTAGGGTTTCGGTCTGAGTCCGGCTGACCGAGGTGTTCGTCCCAGGTATCATTGTCGATATCAAGATCGTGTTCAGAGTCTTGGCAAAACGAGAAAATGGTTTGGGTGAAGGAAGCCGAAGAAACGACTGTACTAGCATGCGAGTTGGCACGACGTCGCCTTGAGGACGAGTGGAGCAAGGGTGTGGTTTCACTGGGCCCGTGAACGAAATGCGGGTGTGTTGGAGAGACAGCGTGTTCTGGTAAAGCATCCGAGTCAAGCGACGACAGGGTGCTTCGTGTCGAGATGTGGGCTGCGCGGTGCGGGTGTCTGCGAGAGGTGCGAAGTGCTCTCAAGCGGCGTTCTGGTGAGGGGTAGGGCGGTGGAGGGTCATTGGTAGGTACGTCGAGCAGTGCAGAGGCGTCTTGTGGCTCTATGATGGTAGACATCAAAGTGGAGTGGGTTAAGCCGGTAAACAACCCTGCCACGTGCCGTAAGTGGTGAAATCACTGCGGTAGGAGTATCAGTACAGCCTTTGGCGATATTAATGCGTAGTCGGTGGTCCAGACAAGGCTCGGTAGAACCTGCGATCTAGAACATTGACGTTCGTGACGATGGTGGGCGCTATAGCCAAGTGGTTACGGCGACAGATTCGAACGTTGTCGAACATCTGTTACTCTTCGAGTGCGCAGGTTCGAATCCTGCTGGCGTCGCACGACCTTTTTGAAACAGCTTTGATGGGCCGACGACAGTTTGTAAATGGCTGACAGGTGTCGCCCACGTTGGTTGCCAAGGAAAAGCAAAGCTTGGACGCTTGCAGATGCGGCTCCCGGGCACTTTGTGAGACTTTTTCTTGATTCCCACTCGGCAGATGTAATAATACGAATTGGGCCAGACTCGGCCGATTTGACATATCCAAGCGCACAAGCGGATTGGCTAGAAGAAGAGACAGGGGCGGAGTAAGTTTGCGGGGTTTTCGGTATGTCCATATATGGAAAGTAAAGTTACCTGCCGAGAGCTTGCCGAGAGAGAATAATTTGTGTGAAAGCACGGAGAGGTTTTTTCCGTTTTGCGAGCAAGTCGTGTTGCTCTGACAAAACAAATCTCCCCTCCGCTTTCAACCTCTCGCTAATTATTGCTGAGTCGCCCGCTCCTTCCTTCTTTCTCTCATCTTCTTGTCAGACTTTGTCTTCCTCTTTCTTTTTCTCTATAGCCCCATGGGTTGTGTGCAGTCCACCGGCATCGATAGCGAGGCAAAGGCCCGTGCGTACACTCGACTCCTCGTCCCAGCCTCTCCCCACAGCTCATCTTTCCCTCTAGGCAATGACGAGATTGAAAACCAGCTCAAGAAGGACCGAATGTTGGCCAAGAACGAAATCAAGATGTTACTCTTGGGGGCAGGAGAGTCTGGAAAGGTCACTGCATCTCCTTGTTTCCCCTCTGCCGTTCTCACTCGCAGACTGTAGTCGACCGTGCTCAAACAGATGAAGCTCATTCATCACGGTGGCTACAATGACCAAGAACGCGACTCGTACAAGGAAATCATATACTCCAACACGATCCAGTCGATGCGGTATGCCCCTCCCGCCACTCTTCGGCGCCTCCATGACCTATTGCCACCAGTGCCATCCTAGAAGCTATGCCTCAACTCGACATCACCCTTTCGCCCCAAAACGATGCGCGCAGAGCAGTCATTCTCGCTCTGCCCATACAAATAGAGGGTGATGTATTACCACGCGACGTCGCTGATGCCGTTCGAGGACTATGGCGGGACGCAGGGGTGAAGGAGGCCGTTCGCAGGTCCCGTGAATTCCAACTCAATGACTCAGCCGTATACTATTTCAATGCGATCGACCGCATGTCATCGCCCGGATACCTCCCAACTGACCAAGATATCTTGCGGAGTCGAGTAAAGACCACCGGTATCACTGAAACCACCTTCAAGGTGGGCGAGCTGACCTACAAGCTCTTCGACGTCGGTGGCCAGCGCAGCGAACGCAAGAAGTGGATCCACTGCTTCGAGAACGTCACCGCTCTCGTCTTCCTTGTCAGTCTAAGCGAGTACGACCAGATGTTGTACGAAGACGAAAGTGTGGTATGTACCTCTTCCTATTGTTTTCTTTCCATTCGTGGTTGTTGATTCGCTTCTCACAGAACCGCATGCAAGAAGCACTGACGCTCTTTGATTCGATATGTAACTCCCGGTGGTTCGTCAAGACATCTATTGTGAGCTTTTAAACGATTCCGTAATTCTCGCTTCACGCAAACGTCTTCCATTTTTCAGATTTTGTTCCTAAATAAGATCGACTTGTTCGCCGAGAAGCTCCCTCATTCACCGCTCGGCGATTATTTCCCAGACTATACCGGCGGTGACAATTATGATGCTGCTTGTGACTATCTCCTGCATCGGTTCGTGGCGCTCAACCAAAATGCTGCAACAAAGCAGATATACGCGCACTATACTTGTGCAACGGACACCCAACAGATCAAATGTAGGACCCCACTTTCTTTGACAGGTGGCCAATGCTGATCTGATGCCCGACAGTCGTCCTCAGCGCTATCCAGGACATTCTACTACAGATCCACCTACGGGAATGTGGTCTCCTGTGATACGCGTCCCGCGATGCATTTCCCTACGCATGCGCATCCCCCCTTTCCTTGCATCGTGTATCTCATCATTCGTCATGTAGTCGCATTCATGGTCCCCCCCTCTACCCTCATCGCATCAGACTCTCACTGCCACTATATCTTGGCTATATCTTTCCCTCTTTTTCACACCCGGCTGTTGGTCTGGCCGCCGTGGGCTGTCACCATGATCTCCCTTTTTGATTTTACTCTTTATTTCGATTCCACTGGCTTTTTTTTTTCAATCCGATCACATCTTAATGGGGGAGGTTAGCATGAAAACCTAATATACCCTTTTTCTTATGATCCGCTGTAATGATGAGTGGTTTTCCCGCAGCGTCGTGCTTGATCCATTACTTGTGTACACAGGCTCTACTACCGATGCGACGGTAGTGTAACAAGTATGGAATAAACAGGATGACGCATCTGTGCGATGTGGTACGGCGCACTGCCATCCCCCGGTTTCTAGCGTATGGATAGATGCGACCACACCGAGGTTTCAAAAGCAGATTGATGGCGCACCGCCGGACCAAACAGGGAGAGGGGGCAGTGTGTCGTCATCATCCGCAGCACAAAGCTGTGTGGGCGTTCGTACCAGAGCGCGGAGAATAATTTCAAACAGCCAAGCAAGACATACAGGTAAATGAAACATGCGAACAAGATGTCTTAGAGTACACTGGCTAGTCCGACACACGCCCCACGATATTGTACCGTTTCCTGTGGCCAGTGAGCAGCGCAAGCACAGGAGACCAAAAGACGCACGAGAAAAACGAGTGCCAGTCGTCGAGCACCTTGCGCTCGTTCTCACCGAGCGTGCTGTAGTCCGGCACCGCGTCCTCGGGCTTGAGGCTCGACATGCCGAGCCCGCGCGAGCCGTCGCGCCCCGCAAAGATGTTGTACGCGCACCCGGGGCCGTACACGTCCCGCTTGCGGGTCACGTCGAACACGTCGCCTGCGGGGTGTGAGCAGCGTGCGTCCGCGCGGATGCGACGCACCTTTGATGGCGACGTAGATGGGCTTGGTGCTCTCCGCGCCGTTGAACGCGGCGAGCGCTTCGCGCGATATCGGGCCGCGCTTGGGTGGGTCGAGGTCGTCTCTGGGGGACTGCATGATGGTCTTGGGGGAGTTTGTGCTCTCTTGTGGGGTCACTGCCGGGCGGGGTGGCCGGGCAGCGCGACGGAGGAGGACGAGGAGGGGGAGAGCAAGGGCAAACGCGTATATGACATACGAATATGACATATCTGAACAGAATTGCACACGGCAACTGCCGGCACGGGCGGCGGACACGGCATCCTCGCCACCTTCGACGATGGCTTGCCTTTGCCTTTGCCCCGTGAAGCGTGCACGTCGGGAGAATGCGCTCGATCTGATCTTCGATCCCCTGATCGCCGCGTTCGTCCAACCCAATCACTGCGTTTGGGGTATTCGCATTTCCAAGTCAATCAAGTCGTACATTACCGAACCAAAGGGCTACAGAAAACATAGACGCGACATAGCGGGTAAAATCGACGGGTATCGGGTATTATCACCCCCCTCGGATATGCAGCGGCAGCGAACAGTTGGGCGGAAGAGGGGGGCTAATATTCGTACAGTGACATGCATCCGCCACTCGCTTTCGCAGCTCGTCGCACTTGCTTTGCAACACTGAAACCAGCATCGTCTCGAGTACACGTGGAATAAACAAGTGCGACTCACTCGGACATGGCCACAACGTGTTCAGCACATCCAGGGGCACTATAATGTCTTTGGCAACCTCCAGGGCGTCAATCAACGTGTTGTCATTCTCCCAAAGCGAAAGACATCTGTCTAAATTTAGTACAGCCGGGTACCCATTGGCGCTGGCACGCACATTGACACTTGGCTTGCAAACCACGTCACTTGAAAGGGTCGCCGCCTAAACAAGTCACCTTCTGCTTCTCCGAGACGGTCGATCGACATTCGAACTCTTCTGATGAAATGACTTTGATGATACACTGCGCCGCAGGGGTGAATAAAGTTACAAAGTCACGGGTGCACACTTACGCCATTGTTCACTGTGCTTACGGTTAAACGACGGCAGGCTCACGGCTTCACGCCCGTGCAGACTAAACCGGGTAGCATCAACTCAGGTAGCATTTCCAATCGAATTCAATATCACTTACGTTTGTAGAATGGAGGTCAGCATCATCTGTGTGCTATTTGGGGATAACCAGGGCATCAGCATGCTGCCACCCAACCAAGAAAAAAACTTTCGCAACACGCACTTGTATACGTACTCCCGACACATGTACAGCAGCGCCATATCCAGGTTACACGTGTGCGAGTCCAATGCACTCTGTATTTCCTGGGTCTCGCGCCAAGACTCGAGGGCCAGGTCTGACGTATTCTCCCTCGAGTACGTATTCTTGCGAAGCCGGGTCGTCGAAAAGTTCCACAAGAGCATGCTGCGACAGTAAAGCGCCCATATAGAATCCTTTGGTGATTGCAACTTGCGGTCACTGGGCACACGCTCCGACACCTCACCCGGAAACAGCAACCGGAACTAAGCGAAAGCGGTCATTAATACAATCCACATGATACACGACGGTGGACATGATCCCCGTCCTCGATACCAAAGAAACAAGTGTGCTTACATTTGCGGGGTCCGTCAGGTAGAGATCCGTGGGCTCTTTCCGAAATGCGATACAATGCGACGTATAGCTGGCAACGAGATTGAGCGCACTCCAACACAGCCTTCGACATGCTTCTCGGTGCATCTCGTCGGCGTCCCATGCTGGATCCCAAGGTGGCGCGTAAGACCAAGAGGAGGAAAAGTGATCGCCAGAAATTGACGCGTTGGAAGAGATACACGAGCATTTCCGTGATGAAGAGCGGGGCGAGCGAAGTTCATCCCTGGACATGCCATCATATGGTTTCTTGTGTGCCACCGGGACGGCATTGGGGGTGAACACGGACACTTCCGACTGGTTGTTGTCTAGAAAAGTCAAGCCAAGGGCCCGGACGATGTGATCCAGGAGAATGAGTGACTGTCTCTGACGTTCTGGAGTGTATAAATGGTGTGCCGATGATTCGAAAAGCGCAAGAACCTGGGCTCCAATGTGAGAGTGAGCGATTGCAGAACCGGACGGGACACGCACCAGCGCGGCCTTGGCAAGGGTCATGTCTATCCATTGCGCATTCCAAGATGCCTCCAGAGAAGCTTGTGCTTGGTCCCGAAGCCATACAGCACGGCTCCGACCTGCAGTACCAAGTTCCATCTCGTTCGATCTCACGAGGGTGGCGAGAGCTAATCCAGCAAACACGAGCGACGGTTGCATCGATAACCTGTCTTCAGGACTGCACAAACTGCGTACAAAGTCGGGAACATTGACGAATGAAAGCCAATAACCAGTAGTTGTAAATCTGGAAGGGAATCAAGGAAAGTATAGGTAGGGGTTGACAAGACGTACAAGGTAGACAAGTCAGAAATAATGTCTTTAAGGCTGGAGGTCGAGTTAAGGAAGGGTATCGGCAGAAAGAAGACTACTTACGACTGCTCCCGGCTGGCAGAATAACTATTTACAAGGTTGTCCCACCATTCCTTTCTGTTGTACTGAACAGAAGGGGTGGGAGGTACTCGAACCTTGTCGACACGATGGCGGTCAGAATGCTACGGCACGAACGTAAGTTGCAAGCAAAGGAGTGTTCAGGTTGGTGCGTACGGCCGAGTAGCTCTCTGCGGACAAGCCCCTGGATGGTCCCGAAGAGGAAAATTCGGAGCCTTGGGGAGAAAGAGAAGGCTGATTCAAACGGATGTGGCCGCCCTGTTCGAGATCGGATGTCCTGAGGGTGGGCGGATCGAGTGGCCTACGATCCTCGTGGGCTTCTTGAGCGTCGGGAACGCGGGACGTCGTTCTCTTCCTTTTGGAAGGAGGGGGGGGCGGAACCGAGCCGTCGGCGGGACGCTTCTTGCAAGAACGTTGACGAGTACCGGGACGTTTATCGGGGCCTCTTCGTTTTGGGACGGCGTCGTACTGGCACTCGTTTGATCGACGGACACAATTATGGCATATCGGACGGGTTGAGTCACAGCGGATCTTCCTCGCGCGGCTTCGGAGGCACGTGAATAACTCTGAGGGAAGAATACGGGAGAGCTTACCACTGGCGACAGGCGATGACTAGGTTTGAGCCTTCGCGCCGCGGAGGGGGCTGGGAAGCGACGGGGGGTTGGGATGTGGATGGGGGAGCGGAATCGCGTTTTGCAGGAGGGGATCGCTGCGTAGGGTCTGGGAGGACGGGTGCAGGTGGGCTCGGAGGGGAAGGATAAGAGTTGTCGCGGGCATGGGGGTTGAACCTGCGATGGGGGTTGAAGGGCACGTTGAGCTGAGATGGCGGTGGAGGGAGACGGGTGTTTGGGTATGGCTGAGAGGAAACGTCGAGGTTGAGGTGGGAGCGGTAATCGTGGGGGTACTGATGATGTGGCAGGTCGAGAGGTGGATCGAGGAGCTGTTGCGGGGGCGGGTGTTGTTGGAGGGAGAGGTAGTTTGAGTCGAACTGTGAAGCGAGAATGCCAGCAGCGTTGTGCACGTCGAGATGGTCGGGGTGGTAGCGGACTTTGTTGACGTGAAACGGGCTATCAGGAGGAGAAAGGGCGCGAGGTGATGACGAGCTTACTACTACCGTCCGAGTGCGGGTTAGGAAACTGAGTGCCGAATATTGGCGAGTGCAAGCCTGAGCCGTCCTCGCTCGACTGGTGTCCGTCGTCGACGATCATGGGTGGGTAGACGTCGGTGTTGGCAGAGACGACCATGCAGTTGAGAGCGAACTCGATCCCGCCACAACCGGTGAGGGTGTCTCATGCTCACGTCCGCTTATGAAATCCATCTCCCACTCCCTTATCCGGCCCCCCCGAAGATCAGAAGATCAATCCCTTTTTTATTATTTTATTTTTGTTTATTTTATCCCGCACAAATCGGACCCCCCCCGCAACCCCCCCGTGCCTGGTCGTCGTGCGACATTCCCTCTTTGGGTCCGTCGCACAACTGGCCATGCTCGCCTTTCTCTTCGCCTGTTGTGGTGTCCGTAAACACGACTCGGTCAGTTGCACAACCCAACCACTGCCAGCGCTGACCTCCCCGCAGCCAGATGAACGCACTCCACTCATTCCACACTCCCTTGTCACTCCCTCGCAAGTCCCCCTCCACTTCCCCTTGGCCCGGCTCACCCCTTCCAGCCCACAGCCCCCCGTGATCGACCACCAGAAACTGAAGGACCGTCTCGGAAATGTCGTGCGCGCCAAGGAAGGGTCCGTCATCCTCCTCCTCCCCTAATCGCCCTGACCTGCAGCAGGAAGATGGTGAACGTCAACGCACACTTTCCATTTCACCTCCACGCTCACGACCACTCCCCACCTTGCTCCTCGCGCAATGTCTCGGGTAGCACCTTGTCCAACGGTCGCCCCGCATCGCCATCCCCTGCACGACTCCAAAAATCGGCCTCCGCGGCCTCGCTGCGTCCCGACGAAGACGCACCCCACTGCCTCCCGCTCGTGACTAACCCCTCGGCGCCTATCCTCAATGTCCGTCTCGTCAAGTCAGCCCGCCCCATGCAGAGCACACGTGGCCGCTCCCAACGCAGCGGTGACCCAAACGGCCGACCGCAGGTAGAGCTGGCTCCACATGAACTCCATGCGCCACCCACCTCGCCCACTCACGTGAGTACTCTTGTCTGACCCGTGACCATCACGATTCATTCCTCTGCCCACAAAGCACTCAGAAGCACCACCTTATCCCGAGGACTTCAAGATACATGACGCAGGTGCAGTGGCACGTTCATGGGGAGACTAATCATATTTTGCCTTGTCTCTGTCACGCTCATTTCCGGACCTTAGCATACTCCCTTCTATAGCTCGACCCCTCCTTTTTAGCTATCTTGTTATCTCCACGAGGCGCCACTTGCCTTTTTATCATCGTCGGATCTGGCTGCGTAGCTTCCTTCCAGATATGTTGTCCTCTACTCCTGTGCCTACTACATAACGCATCATTGTCTGGGAACCGTGCGGCTGTGTACCATGCAAGCAGTAACATTCATATCAGGCCCCACGGAAACGTCGTCTCCCCCAATTTCAAACTCCCAACAAGGATTCCATGCTCCATCCTTGCGAGTGACGAGTCAAGTTGCGCATGTGCATCCGCTCTTTATCTGTCTCACTCCTTCGTATCCTTGTTCCTGCGGGACTCCCGCGCGCAAACAAACCCATTCAGCTGCCAAGACATCGGACATCATTGACCAGTGCCTTTGTTCCTGCGGCCGATCCAATTTGTTGTCTCCTCTCGCCAGAAACAGGACAATGCCCTCGACGCATTCCCGCGATTTACGCACGTCGTTGCGTGGTGCAGATCGGAGGGCAGCCATGGACCACATGACCAGAGCGCCCGGCTGGCGTGTTTTGGCCCGAACCTGATGCTTGATCAGATGTTTGATCAAGTCGTAAACGGCAGCATGTGCAATTTGAAGGACATCCGAGTATCGTGCTGCCACAACCATCTGCTAAAGCCTAGTATGGATTATCCGTGATACAGCTGGATGTTCCCTTTCCACTGCTCTCTTGGTGTTTTCTTGGCTTCAATGATGCGACAGTCAAATATATGTGTTTGACACAAATTGAAGGAGACCATTTAAATTAATAACGAGTAGATCAGGAAACAATAACGCACATTTCAGGCCCGAAAGTACTCCGGGTTGCATTACTTGCCACTAACGAATTACAACAGTTTACAAGGCCGTAGTAACTTCGCGGGCTTTTTCCCTCCGCTTTCCACATGCAAGAAGGAGTGATTCACAGGACCCCCCTCGATTTCATGTCAAGATACAGTCCACATGCACGAACATCCGTTACCAATTTCAATTTTCCAAAGGAAAAAGAACGCCGGCTCATCGCGGGATCTGATGTATCACCAAAAACACCGATTGAACATCCATCGAGTTCTCCATGGAGGTAAGCGACAGGCGCTGTCGCATCTGATTGGCGAACCTTGAGACCCGCGTGAGGACGCAGGAACGGAGGGAAACCACAACTGAAACACATACCACGATTCAGAACACTGGTGCGTCGAGAATGCGCACCGTCCATCCTGGGGCCCGCTGTCAGGTTGGGCAAATCCATTTAACCAACGTATAGGAACGCGAGCCTCTCTTCCGAGGTGCAACGCAGCGCCTTGCCATTTTGGACAAGATGCAACTTGACGCGCTCTGTAACCGATCTCAGCTCGGTCGTGCTGGGCAACAGGTTCCCAGTCTTGACAATTATTTAACTCTGGCGTCCACGCGACACAGCGGCTGGTAGCCCTGAGTGTACCGTTCAAGCAAGGTCTGCAAGAAATCGCAGATGCCGTCCTCAGATCGGGAGGCGAACGACGCTTTACCCAACCGTCGTTACGTACACAACACGATGGACCCATATCAAGCCGTCCACGCTGATAAATGGCTGGCAGTGTGCGATCGGGAATTGGCCTTGCGCGCCGGTTTCCCCACGTTGCATAGGTCCTGGTATGAGCCATCGATGCGGACGCGTGGATGACGGGTTCGCATGTACCGAGGTCGGGCGTGTAAGATGATAAGCAGTGCGCCGCGCATATCCGTAGGCATAAGAGTCGTCATCATCTAATTCAGCGGCGGGCACATGCCGAACATTTCTCAAGAAAAGCATCGGTTGGAAAAAACGGAAAGCGTCAGCAGGCGTCATGTCCTGTCCGATACGGGGTAAACGTTTCAACACGGATGTCGCCGGAGCACGTCTCCCTTCCCTAGCGCGGCCAACATACAGAAACAGCCCATTCTGTACTCTTGGGTCAGGTTTTAATATAGATATAATACAATACAGGCGGTGCATGACTACGATCCACCGGAAAAAGACACGCAGAATATTTCTTCCGTCTACAAACCGTGTGCTGCTATGTGTCGCATGATCGTCAACGAAGCGAGGAGCTCTGTTTGGTATACGAATAAGTTCGAACCCTCGTTGTCAGGCAGATCGGATCAGCGCACCAGCTGCAAGATGAGGATACGCCTCATCAATCGTCAACATGCAACCAGAGGAACCAAGATAGTCCGGTTCGCCGGGCAGCTTGAGCGAATAAAACGCGACGAGGTAATGACTCTTATTGGTGCACTGTACGCCCGATTCGGTTCGACATCCGCAGTTGACATGATGTCCGACTCACCGTCCATTCATGGCCTTTGGTAGACCGCCAGTTCCATTGGTAGTCCTGTCCGTCCGATCCGACGAATTTCCTCGTCGTGCTGCTGCGTACGTCTAAATCAGCCACGGGGTCCACATGCCAACACGATCGGCGCTCACCTCCCCAACGACGACACCTTGGGGAGATATTGAGTCATGGGTATCGAAGCCCCTGAGCGCATAGTAATCGTCCCCAGTGCATTATTGGGACCGAACGTGAGCGCGATCAACGGGTTTGACGGGTCATGTCCGTGTGTGGTATTGTGGATCATGAACGCGGTGTGCGTCGGCGCTTGGGCCGTACAGCGCAAACGCAACTGAAGACGGTCGTTCATATCGACGAAATCAGACCCCGTTAACCTTCCGGTCCTGTCTTCGAGGAGGTAGGGCATGCCATAGACGGTAGACATGGCTGATAAGAGGACTCTGAACGAGATGCAGGTACGGCGCTCCCCAGACTAGACTGCGGCCTATATCTGCGACCCAGCTACCTGCGTTAATCCGTTTTCGGTAGATCAGGCAGGGTAGGTGAGCGACATGCTATCCATTGACGGGCGGGCGTGTACCGCGCATTAACATGCCGAAATAATTGTCTGTGAAGCTAAACTTGGCGTGTATGACTGCAGACCGTGCTGCGGCTGGTCATCCAGGTGCGCGATAAAGGGAATTGCGAAACAGGGAACAGCCTCGCGCCCAAGAGTCGCAGGGTCGTTCGTACGGCACCTTGGGGCATGACAAGGCTACTTTTGACGACAGCGGTGACGTACGTCTAGCCCGCACGACTATTCGGAGGCAAAACTTAAACGCTCATCAGCGACGATTGCGTCAACCAGGCCTGCAGGCACAGGAATACCTGCAACTCAAAGGGAACAAGTGAGCCGAGCATCTGGGAAGCTGTCCACTACACGCATACGTGACCACATAAATCATGTTGAACACGAGGCAAAGTAGACCCTTTGGTGGCACAACCAAGCGGCCGGAGGTGGCGGGGGAAAAGGAAGGGCCCACCTTCATGTCGTTCGCAAGAAGTTCCCTCCACAAAGTCCTTGACAGTCGCCCTCTGTGAAATGAGATCCATGTGTCTGTCGACTGATCGTGTCAGGAAGTCGGGGATCCCTGACGCCGCGCCTCCGCTGCGTGAATACCGCGCAAACCATCCTCAATGAGGTGACCAAACATATCGTGGAGGCCATACAAACCCATAGGTCACCTAGAAAGCAAGCACGTTCCCTTGTGCCATTAGATCACAAGATTGCTGTGCCGTTAACGAGAACACACGATCGGGAATAGATGCCGAGTGGCAAACAAACGACGTTTTTTTGCTTTCTGTGAGGAACGAAACACAGGAGAGGCGAAAGCGCTAACTGTTTCTGTAGCGAGGTCTATCCCTCGATGCGTTCATGTCCCATAGCTTCCTGTGCCTGTCTCTTTCCCTTTCCCGCTCGATGTCGTCGTAATCCCTCAGTCGACTAAGGCGCTGCTCGCGATCTCGGATAGGTGAACGGCTCCGGCTACGACGGTCACTTTCGTCAGCGTGCCTTCTGTGGGTGGGAGAGCGCGATCGCGATCTGTCTCGACGGCGCGGTCCATCATCGGCCCTTCGAGCTTCCTTCCGAGCGCGTTTTTCCTCCTTACGTTCCGCTTTTCTGCGACGCTTTTCTTCTTTTTCCAGTCTACGCGCTTCATCGTCCTCGGTGCTCGGAACGGCGGTGCTCGCCTCGGCCGACGAGCCTGCCTTGGCCTGAGTAGCATTCGCGCCGGTGGGTCCGAAACCTCTGGAAAGTCAATGTCAGCCATCCTTGGTTGTGTGACGTTCGAAGACAACAAGACTTGCAGTGCGATAGAGAGAGCTTCTGCCTCTGCCTCTTTTATTTTTCGAATTTCTTCAGCCCTCTCCGCCTCCGTACCCTTTTGGTCCCTGCTGTACCAATGGATGTCCTTGTTCTTTTGCCATCGCCCAGTCGGCGCATTGATGCTGTGGCCGAGGTAGTGCTGCAACGTCACTTAGCATGCTGCTAAAAGGGTCTGCGTAGTTCTGCGCACTTCTCTGTCCTTGTCTGCGGAAACGTCGGTCCACTTGAATTCTGCTTGGCCTCCTCGAGTTCCTCCACGAATGGGTTCGAACATGCTGCCAACGATGTCGTTTTAATCTCCGATGGTTTCTCCGATCGAAACCACTTTATGCCGGTAGTGCATCGTGCTTGATCCGCCCTTCAGCGGGATGCCGAGACTCTGCCAGTGGCTGTCAATCTGGTTGGCGCTGGCGAGGTCGAGTGAGATGATGATCGTGTTGGCCCATGACTTACTTGGCCGACCGCATTGTCGTCGTGCTGCACAACTTAGCCCGTCGGGATTGCGTCAACTGTCCTTGTTCCCGCATGCCAAAGAGGATGTATTGATCATCTTATTGTATGCAAGGTTTCTGCGTGTTCCTTGGCTGGGTACCCACTAAAGAAAGGTTCCTCGGCTGGGTGACTGGCTGCCTGATGAAATGTCGTTACCGACCAACGCTACCATGGAATGTCATGGTGGTCACAAAGTGAAATAGTCTTCCTTTCAGCGATCACTTTCCGATTGAATTATTATTATTTTCTAATTTCAGAAGCCGGCTACTCTTGCACTCTTCCCCCCATGACCTTTCTTGCTGTATCTAACCTCCATACGAACTCTTGTACCAGTCAAATTGCAGCGAAGCCACCCTAAGGTGGCGGTAGAAGCAACCAACACCAGCCATTCAAGTGTTCAATTCTGCGCGTACTATCGCGCTTGTCTACTCGTCCAGTGGTCTGAATCACTTCCTCGATACCGCACTATTCCCCGCAGCCCGGACTAGCCGCTTGCATGCCTCGAAGCTGCGCTGAGCCGTTAATATAACCATTGTACTTCATTGTGATGCGGAGCACTACTCTTGGGTCCACCTAATCGCCGGAGGCCAATGACACACGTCGCGGTCTTACGCTAGGCAGAGTGAGTGCGTGCAGTGGTTGTAGCGCACGGAGCTGACCCGAGGATGCAACAGAACTGGGCATGATCTCGAGGTAGGCAGGACAATTGCCCTTTCACGGATTTGATCAAGCAGCGCCGTGCTAACCCCCTTATCCGAAGCCAAACAAACCACACCATCTCCGAATTGTCCGACCTTCCGACACGGCCGACCACAAATTCCGTTGCTTTGAAGGCGCTGTGGGCGGTCAATTCCACTGCGAGCGCCACTGCGACGTCGACAATGCATTATTTTCATGTACCATATTCAATGGTATTTTTTTTCAGTATCACGCGCGTTTGTTTTGTTGATTCTTACGTGGGCGCACGGGCCCGCGTGGCAAATGGCTGCAAGTGGAAATAGCCGAACAGAACCCAAGTTGGTGTGCTCCTCAACCTTTCCTTTTATCTGTCGCGCTACTTTCACTACACAACACTCCCTTTTCCTCGTTCCCACCCGTGATGAGCAAAAAGGCGCATAAAAACAATGAACAAGAGACAAACTATGCTGAGCGCGATATCGTTTTAGGTAAAGTACGCGGGTATCCGCCTTGGCCCGCCATGGTATGTCGCGTCTCCTTCTTGCCTCGTTCAGCCCCCATTCATCCCCCTTATTCGTCCAGGTTGTGAATCCAGAGAGTGTCCCAGCCAGGGTTGCCAAGGAGCGCCCCGCTGGCAAGAAGACAATGTTTTACTGTGTCAAGTTTTTCCCGACGGGAGATTTGTGTGTCTCCATCGCCCTTGTTTATCGTTGTGATGACTGATATTGTTTTCGCATAGTGCATGGCTTGTATCAAAGGATCTATCGAGATTGAAGGAGCATGAGATCCGCGCATACATCAACGAGCCACACAAGAGAAGTGGTGACCTCCTGGCTGGGTATAGAATTGCCCTTGATCCCCAGAAATGGGAGCACGAGCAGAAGGATAGAGAAATGGAGGTGGCAGAACAAGAAGATAATGCACCGGTCGACCAACTTGAGACGGAGAACGAGGACGACGAGGCAAAGAAACCCGCCAAGTCAAGGAAGCGCAAGCGGGAGGCTGAGGGTCCTTCTGTGAAGCCAAAGAGCAAGACGAAACCGAAATCTGAGAAGAAGGCGGCCGGGAGGCCCAGGAAAAATGGAGCCAAGTCCAAGGAGATGATTGAATCTGAAGATGACGGGGACCAAGAGGCTGAGGCCGAAGACGAAAACACCGGGGCGAGTGCCAAAACTGCTCCACCACCTTCAAAGAAGCCCAAACGAGAGAGGGAGGAAGAAGTCGACGGTGCGTTCATCATCTATACTGTACTTTCGTATTTTATGATCATACCTCTCTCGCAGCCAACTTGGAAGCAGATCCTGAGGCTCGCAAAGTGAGAGAGTGGCGCCACAGATTACAGAAGGCTCTGTTGGGTAGCAAAGGTACTCCGTCAGATGAGGTGAGTCACCATACAGCATAGCCGACCCTTACCAACGCAAACCCTGCAGGATATGCCTCCCCTGGACCAGCTATTTACAACAGTAGAACATTATGAACATCCAAATCTCATCAATTTCCTCTCAGTGCGTCTCTCGTGTTGCTGTGTGCGGAGTTCATCGCTAACCCCAATTTCTATGGGTAGTTTTCCAAAATCGGCAAAGTTATGCGACACATTGCGGCTCTAACCCCGGACAAGGTACCTCGCGACGACGAATTCAAGTTCCGAGCGAGAGCGAAGGCTCTGGTAGACAAGTGGCATGCCATATTGGGCGCTAACAAGCCAAGTGAAAACGGCGCTGAAACTACCGCCAATGGTGCACCCACAGACGCCGCTCTAGACGCATCCGATGTCAAGGCGACGTCATCTCCAGCGCAGAACGTCATCTCAGCTGTATCAGCCGCAGACGTTACAGTGTCTGAGGCATGAATCCGGTGTGGTTATCTTTTTTGTAATGATTTGCCCAGTCCTACTTTTGGTGTTTTTCGTGACCCGACTACTCGACCGCGACATTGGTCAAACATACATGGTTTGGCGTCATGCACAATACTACGCAATGCCATTTCTGTGTCTTCAACAAACCTTTTGCTACGTTGTACATGTTATCGTGGTCCGTTGCAACCGCTCATATTCCCTAGCTCGATTTGTAGTGCAGAAACGACGAATGTCATATCTATTTTCTTACTGAACATCCGGAAGACCTTACCGGAAGCGCCCGAATAGCCTTGTGTTTGATCCACTAAACGCTCACTTTATAACACTTCCATTCGTACGCCAGTGCGTTGGTCCGTTGTCACCCAGCTCTGGATGTCGCCGGGAGACTTGACAACACAAGCCTTGAGCGATTATCTGTCTTCAGTTCACTTTGTCCCTGATTTGCAGTTAGACAAAACATCCAGGCTTCTCACTGACGAACTTCGGCGTTGTGCATAGTGCATGCTAGGCACCGTTCCAGAAAACTTGCGAGCTAGTCCGCTCTTCAAATCGATAACCGCTGACCACCGGTTTCATTGGCTGCCTGAATTCTCCGATATGACTTGACGAGTTAATGTGCCTCATACTACGAGGTTCACATGACTCGACGAACGTTCTCTCGCGTACTCGTTTTGGCTTCCTGTCTGGTTTCGAGTGCAGTTGTCGTTGGAACTATGGTGAGAGGGAGTGGATATTTCGCGAGGTTCTAGAAGGTGACATTGCTACACCCGACCGATTGAACCCGGGTTGTCTGTGCCCATCCAGACTAACTGATTATCACTAGCTCTCAGTAATCCGATGATCCCGGACTGCCTGTTCTTGCCTTTGCGCATGCGTTCAGGTCGGAAGGGTGGCCGTCGTACGTACAGTAATTACATCATTTTCGAGTACATCACTTAACTTCGACCAACACTTGCTGCAAGCTGGATGATTCGACGACCAATATCTAGCTTTCGACATTACGCCCTACGTCAGCACCGGTCTATTACTCAAAACATAAAGGTTCCGTTTACACGATTTATCGTTTCACACAGCAACCGCCCGTTGGTCACATCCCCATATTATATGAGTATGAACGAGGTTTCCTCCAAGACAGTATGTACGCTCGATGACGCGGTGAGCCAAAGCATTGTTCACTAATGTGTACACGGTCACCCTGACTATTTCAGATTGCACGCTCGAAGAGTACGTCGTGTTTTGTCCCGGAAATCCTATCTTACAAAGCTCACTCGACCATCCCAGATTCTCCAGACGTTCAAGCGATCGTCCTAGAGCTCCCCGAAGTACCGCCCATACCAAGCAAGAAGCGCACCTTTCACCTGGACCATGATGACCTTGAGACCCTCGTGCGCCCCCTACTATCCTGCCACTGGCACGTTGGCCGAGTCAAAGATGGCGAGAATGGTCTCAAGGTGCTCTCTCTGAACAAGCTGTTCAGCTTCAAGACCTTTTCGTCAGCGGTCGAATTCTTTGACGCACTTGTCGGCTTTCAGAACGAAGAAAATGTGAGCGGCGACAGCCTGATCGCCATGTCATTGCGTGGGTTAACGATTCATCAGCATCACGCGCGTATCACGGTCGATTACAACAATGTTTATGTGTCGACGCACACGCACTGTGCCTACCAGAACGCCGTTGGCGCAGGCGAAGGCGCAAAGCCGATCAAAGTTCCTGGCCTCACGTCCCGTGATATTCGCCTTGCGGTGAAAGTCGAAGGGCTGCACGGGACGTACCTCCGTGAGGGACGCGCGGTGACAAAAGTGCCGGTGGACTCTGAAAGCCTACAAGCGTTGTCTATGGAGCAGCTTCGACGACGGTATCTAGCGCAGGTTGCGTGAACAGGACTCTGACAGGAACAAGCGTTTTGTTGTACATTTGGTTGGTACTACGGAATACAATGGATAACATACATCTCCCCAGACAAGTCAAGACATCGAATAACAGAACTTTAGCAATCGCTTTGTCGTACATTTGGTTAGTACTGCGGATAACATACATCTCCCCAGACAAGTCAAGATATCGAATAGATGCGCAAGCCATCATTTCCTGCTAGCTTCCCCAAATGAGTTTGGTGATGGTCCTTATCTCGCTGTCTACATCTTCCCAGAATGCAATCCTTTCTGCCGCAAGATCTTGCTGCATATGTAATTCATTGCTTGTCCCTGTCAGTGGCACGATACTGTGTAGCTGAGCAAGTTTAAAGATGATCTGAGCCGGTGTTACGTCCATTCGGCCTGCAATGATCGCAACCGCCGGATGCGACAGTAGGCTAATGGATCCAGAGAGCGTCCAAAACGACCTAGGCAGAGGGCGTCAGTGACGCGGCGGCAGACGAGAAACGTTACAGACTGATATTCGATACCGTGGTCTTTACAGTATTTCCACACGTCGGGATCCCACATGTTTCCCTCGTACCACCGGTTCTGTACGACCTGTACCTTCCTCAACTCCCCTAAGGCAGCAAGAATGCGCACGTCATAAACATTGCTGACGCCAATCTTGTGTACTGCCCCTGCATCCTGAGCATCTATGAGCGCACGCCAAGCCTCCAAGGTCGCTTGCATTGTCTTCAGGGGGGAATGAAGCAAGTACGAGTCGATGTAGGACGTCCGAAGGTTGCGCAGGGACATCCGTAGAGACGAAGTGACTTGGTCCTTGACCGCATCATTAGCGCCGTAGGGAATCGGCTTGGTGAGATCGTGTCCCCCAATCGGCGTGAATCTGCGTTTGCATCAGACATGTCAACGGTATGACAGACTATACAAAGACGCGTGTGCACTTTGTCTGGATGTAGATCTCGTTGCGCTTCATGTCATGCTTCGTCTGCAAGACGCCGAGCGCTTCCCCGACAAGGTCCTCCCTGTGAGATGCAATGGTGCCACTGCTGAGAGACTGTGGTTCAGCAAATGAATAAAGGTGCACCTGTAATGCTTGGGTTGACACGCTAGAGGTCGCGTTAAGCCCCTGAGAGAGATCATCATGCCGCTTATGGACTCACCTGTGTCGACAGCACGGAATCCTTGTAGAAATGCGTTCACGACGAGTTGCGCCGTACGTTCACCTTTCCTGATCCCATGTCAGAGAAAACGACGGGAAGACACCCCAAGCGACTCACCATGCTGTCCCGTAGATAATTTTCGGTGAAAAGATGTTCATGGTACGTAGTCGTACGCGGCAAGCGCTGAAATGAATATCTCACGCCGAAATACTCTCAAGATCCGTCATCATTGCATCACACCAACATAGCAGTGGTTTGCTTTTCGGTACGGCAAGTGTACGGCGTCTCGACGGTCGTTATAGACTCGACTGTTCCCTACACAAAAGCGAGCTTCAAACCGAGGAAATAACGGCCCAATGCTCGGTGTTTCAGCCAGCCGCGGATGGATCACACAGTTGAGACGCGATGTACAATGGAAACAGTACCTAGGGCTGGATTCAAAATAGCTGATCGTCACGTTGCTTCGCAGTCTAGAAACAGAGTAAGAATCAAGGTCTGCAAAAAGGCGGAATCTATTCGTTAGCCATCTCTTGAGACGCTGGTCAAGACACTCGCGATCGACCCAATGCCCGAGTTCCACGAATGAGGTCTCAGAAGAAAACAACTTTCTTTGATTTACTGGGGACTTGAGTTTTGCCATACGGCTTCAACGTTCCTGTATACAGACCTGCTTTGAGATCCAATTGTTTTTTCCGTCTGTCTTCCCTCTTCTCATTCCTTGATATCTCCGTGTTCTTCCGCTTGAAAATGTGGAAGTCGTCTTCATCGGCACCGGCACCTTTTCCTGTACCGAAGATGGTTGTGGTAGCTGTCCCCGACGAATCTTTCTTCCGGAGTTCACAGTCTTTGGCAAGATGCGTTTTCTCGCCGCATAGTTTGCAACTTCCTCCGTTGGGATATATACCCCTCTCTTTGTTTTGCGGACATAACGAAGCGAGATGGCCTTTGCCTGAGCAGACGAAACATGATGCGAAGGGAAAGCGATTCAAAGGATCCTCGGGTTTCTTGCAACGAGATAACGTGTGTTTTGTCGAACCACATCTGCACGTTGTTTAGTGACAGGCCACTCGCGAAAAGAGGACACGAACCTGTAACATATCCCGACTATAGTGTTCGCATTCTTTTGGCTGTCCCCATCTTCTCCAACTGCTTTGGGACAATATTTTGCAGCATGGCCCTTTTCACGACATGCGAAGCATACCGTCTCAGCTTGACGGTCTGATATTCTCTTGAGGCGCCGTTGCTCGGTACGCTTTTTGTAGCCGCTGATCGCGATACCTAGTCAGACTGTGATTCAGCCTCAAAGGAAAAAGAATGGGACACAGTACACACTTTTTACCCCTCCCTGTTTTATCTTGACCTTTTCCCGATGTCTGGGTGACGGATCCGTTTCCTTTCCACCAACGTCAGATCCTCTCACTGAGCTGACACCGTCTGAGGTTTGTTCATCACCGCCTGCCTCCCGCTTCCTCCGTTTCTTCTTTGGATAGACCGGGCCACTATCGGCGGCCTTTGCCTCGGGTGTGGGCAGCTCCGTGGATGTCGACGTGGGCTTGGTTGCGAAGCCCGCTTCCAAGTATTTACGTTTTCGGCCAAAGTTCGTGACACGGGTCATTGGATGGACAATAGCCTCCGCAACTCCGAGTCGCTCGAAAGTCCGGACCCAGTCTAAACTATCGTCTTGGAACACAGCACTTGAACCCAATGCAACTTTCCACCGGTGGACAAGTGCAGGAGCTGTCGATGGAAGACAGAACTATTCCAGGAGGTTGGGAGCTCAAGCTTCAAGGCTCGGAGTGTGTTCAGTTTGTTATATGCATGGATGTCCACCGTAGGTAAACGGGGTGTGCTAGTGCGGTACTAATATCTGGTATGTAGGCACAGGGCTGGCTAGAAAATCTTATTGACATACTATAGCTACACATCTGTAATGCCCAACGCCAGTCTCGAAGCTCGATGCCTAGTAGTGGCATACTTTTTCTTATTACCCCAGCCGCATCTAGCGTCCACCCCACTGGGCTTTTGCTTGGGTGGCAGCATCTTCCATCTTGGAAACGGATGATGGTGGCACGAGTGATTGCCAGTCTCCCATTCAAGTGAGCTATTTCGCCCCGCCCGATTGAAGGTCCGCTGATCAATTCCATGGAATTATCCCCCGCCACAGTTCATAGAGACTTAGAGACAAGGTCGTTTGTTGTGATTGTATGTGGGGTCTTAATTCGCACTTCATACAGAGGCATACCAATTAACCGCTTGGTCAATACAGGAACAATAATTCAAATGCAGGTCCATTCCTCACAATTTTGCTGGATTTCTAGCACGTAAACCTCGTTAAAGTTTTATCTTCGGTGACTTGGAAATCCTCATTTAATCGTCTTGAAATCCTTGTTCTACCATCAAATTACAGATCACTCACTCCGTCTTAGTCGCCGCATCGTCCCAGTGTCACGATTAAAGTTTATTGATAAGAGGGCACTGCTGTCTCTTCCGTGAAATAAGGTCCACTCCCCTCCAGCTCACTGAGGTCTTGGTGGACAGAATCGCACTTGGTCACACGGGCTCTCTACTACTGAACGAAGTATATCAAGATATCGCACGCTCGACTTCCTCCGCGTCAGAAGTTTACAAAACATGTTGGTATTTTTTGGTATTCTGTCCACCAGGATCTACCCACAATAACCTTCGGAGTCGCTCAACTATGCGGAAGATATTACTCACTGGTTATCGTCTGGCTCCCAATTCTAGCGTTCTCGTTTGGGCCCGGTATGACTGAAGAGGTTGGTATCACCGTGAGTGCACCCTACCAAACCACTCGTTGGAATTTCTACTTTCAATTACAGATTCTTGGGAAACCACATTTTCCTTTTGCGGTTCACATTCGTCTGGGTAATGCAGCGATTCGATCGGAACGAACGCTTGCAGGCCAAAGGTGGTGGCCACATCGGTTAACTGTGATTTCATCCACCTCAGAGGTCCAGGGATCAATGTAAAATTATCCCAAGCCACCTGTCATTCTGTCAAACAATTGCCGTCGGCACAAGTCTCGTATAACCCTTGACTCATATGGGTGAACGTTGTCGCAACGAGTGACTGGAGTCGGAATCGGTGGTTTTATGATTAGCGGAGGTACGGTTGACTCGTATGCAATATGCAGATAGCTCAGTACTCGGCAGACTATTCGGTTATCGAGCCAGCACGGCCTAACCACCGACACCGTATTTGTGGCGGCACTGCCCAACGGTGCGGTTACTAACGTCACAGAGACAGGTCCTATTCACTACTTTCACGGCATGCCCTTCTGATAATTCCATAAATTCATCGACTCGTGTGGTGGCTCCAGTAGCTTCGTAAGTTGCAAAGCGCTGCGTGACGTGATCAGACGTCTTCGGGGTATGGTAACCAAGTTCGCGTTGAAGGCATTCCTACAGTCCGTGTACTAGTATTATTTCGCCGTCCCAGCTAACAGAAAATGCAAAGGATGGCTTGATCACCTACTCCGCGAACGTGTCAGATCAGGTTAATTGGGCACAGTGGATGTTGCTGCGAACAATAGTAACCCCATAATCGCAACCTACAGCTACTTTTGTGAAGAGGTGAGCCCATCATCCCCACTGGAGGCCAGTATGTTGAATTGTGGGGCGCACAGTCCAGCGTTTCTCGGCTCATTTTTTATGATGGATCTACAAAGCCTGACGGAATCTTCAACGAGTTCTTAGCAATTTCTTCGTTCGTGCAAGATGTTTATATCCGTTTATTTTTATCCCCCGTGCAGACGTCACCTTCGGATGCAACCTACGGGACGCGATAAAGTGTTGTGGTGAAGTGGTGTCACATTGATACTAAGCCGTCCCGCAGAGCATTCAATGCAATTTCTCTGGCGAGCTACTCAGCTCCCGTACTCAAGTCTATCGTCAATGAAAGGGTTGTGAGTATATCACATTACATTCTCCGCGAGCTCATCATGGCCCTTATCACTTGGCTGCGGTACTGCAGGGTCTTCATATCATGTGATGCAGAGCTCCTCTGCCAAGGTACCTCACCTACAACACTACGCCGTTCGCATACCCACTTTCTCATATCATTTCTTGCCGCTAAGCATCTGGTATGCTATGGTTGTTGCCCACTTCCGACCATGCATTCCAGGATTCAGTATGGACGAGCGCGAACAGCGCTCGGAACAATCATTAATCGCGCCCAGCCCGATGCCGCTAGTGCTACTGTGTATCCAAACCATCCGATTTTCGGTCAACTGCTTATGAATTTGCTAAGATTACAGGAAATCGAGGCTATGAAGGACCCTGACAATGTCGTGGGTCTCGCTGGTGATTGCGAGCTCTAGCATTGGCGGGGTGATACCTACTCACCTAATTTTTGACTGACACGGTAAAGAATGGATAGCTGCAGCTGACCATCGTTGAATTCCCGCTCCCGTTGGTATGTTCCCATGCCAGGCCTACCTCGGAGCTTAATTGATATATATACTATAGCGTGTGCTTATTACCAAATCGCAATACGCAGCCAAACCCGACATGGCTAGTGGCACAGCACTGTGTTTGCCCCCACACTACTGCAAACCCGGGTGCTGTCTTAGCTAACCTGTATTTTTGTACTGGGCCGGGCTTGACCATACTCAGGTCACTGCCATCTAGCAGCCTGCCGGTCCCGTTTCGTCCGGTGTTCATAACGGCGGCACGCCCGTTCCTGGGAGCGAACAGCCATTATGAATCATTCGACGGAGATGTGCATGTCCCGACGCGCCCATGGCGGGACAAAATCATGCTGTCGAGGTGGTTCCTGACGCTGAGCTGGAGATGAATCCATCATTCTTCTAAGTACGTAGTGTCTCGTCTGTGGACGTCTGAACCCTCAAATTCGATACAGGAAGGATAGGCAAGCACAGACCCACGCTATTCCGTCAGGTTTCCGGCGTGTAAACCATCGCTTAACGTTTTATCACCGGTAGCCACCCTTTCCGGCCAACGAACCACCCGACTAGGTCGGCTATGTCATGGCTTTCAAACAGGCTAGCCCTCACAGCGGGCGCTGCAAGGTCCGAACGACATGATATAAACTTGTAAGTGCAGGGACGAGCCTCTCTGTTCTCTCTGAAAATGATTCACACTGCGTTCGCGCTCTTGACAGTCCTGGCAAGCAGAATCACACTAGTGATTGCTGGCGATGTAGGGTCTCTCCTACTTGACGAAGTATGTCAAGAAATTGCGCGCTCAACTTCCACCGCATCAGAGGTCTATGATATTTGTTGGTTTCCTTTTGATTCATTGCCTCCCTATAGTCTGTTGACAACAATATTTAGTATCAGCCAACTACGCAGACGATATCAGTCACTGGGCATCGTCGAGCACGATGTCTGCAGCGTGCTCGTTTGAGCCTGGTACGGCTGAAGATGTTGGTATGGCGGCGAGTACACTCTATAATGTATATGGCTCCTACTGAAGCGCCTGTTTTCAGCTACAAATCCACAGACTCCGTTCGCGGTTTGTTCACCTGAATTGAGAGTACCGCACCGATTTGATCGGCAACAAATTATAGGTCAAAGGCAGTGGGCATACATCAAACCCTGGGTTTTCATCAACTTCTAGGGTTCAAATATCAATGTCGAGATTCTCCGAGGTCTCGTACAATTCCACGGCGCAAACGGTCGACGTGGGCGCAGGCCTCATTTGGGATCTAAAACTTAGCGGAGAACGTGTGGGAACTCGAATCTGCCGACGCTTTGGTCGGGTAACCCGCTTCGTGAGCTAACCGCGCTGAAACCACGTGGCGCACGTGGCACATGTGGCGCTTGCGCCTGCGATGTTCCCGCCGCTCGCCCAGCATGATTCGGCCGTGTTGCCCCTGCCCTTCGGCTGAAAATTATGAAAAATTAAGGAAAATTCATTCATAGAAATATGTCTTGCAGTTGTATTGTACCTGTAGATAAAATTCAGAGTGTGCCCATGAGATATTGAATGAAAACTAACATTACTGATCCTGATCTGATAACAGATGAACTGATAAGAGCCATTCCTTCACTGCCATTTGCATCTCTCTTTCTTACCACCACCACCTCTCTACTCTTTACTTGCTTTACACCTGATCCACAGGGTTAAGTGGGCCCACAGAAGCTTTCCTACCATTTCACTTTCATATACCCTTGATATCTTTAGAGGTGCCCCTAGGAAGGGCAGATTTCACTTTTCACTTTTGTAGCAGTAGCTTTCTAAGTCCCTCCATCTGGAGGTTGATTAGTCCACACTAGGGTTGTGCCTGATTGTCTTTTCACAATGTGAGTATCATTTTGTCTGCTATACTTTCTGAAATTAAATTAAAAATTAATGATGTTTTAGGGCTACTCCTCCAACATCTCCACAACGAGCATGGAATGCTAGCCGAAAGGCTGAACGTGATCAACGTGTCCTTAGCTCTCCACCTTCCCGTCGATATCCTAATACTACTACCTCTATTGTTCAAAACTTACCCAATGCTTTGATGGTAGGTTACTCTGATTATGAATAATATTTGCTATTGATGCCATATTGTGATATCTAGAATCATCCACCTGTGCCTGTAGATAAATATCCAGGCATACCACGTCATCAAATTGAACATCTTCATGTTCAACGTATGAGACGTGCACATTCTCCTCCTCCACAACCTTATCAACAATCTCAGCCTCAGCCTTATTATCAACCTGCTCTTCATTTTTCTATCCAATCCCAACCCCTTCCATTGCTGCAGTCTAATTCTCAGCCTATTCCTATTCCTATCCAATATCAACCACTTTTATTGCCACCACCACCATCTACTTCACTGTCTGGTCAGCCATCTACAGGTTTTCATACATATCCCCAGCCTTCTAGAGATATCTTTGACAGTCCAAGAGTGGACTATTGTCAAAGTATAACTCCGGACATCTCCGGAGTTCGTACAGAGACCAACTCCGGTCGTTTCTCGCCTGTCTTTCACTCTACCTCTTTTGGACTCACGCATACCTATTACAGTATAGTCTTACCTCGTGTCGATCACTTGGTGGCGCTCCTACTCCCTCCGAACACGCGCTGCTGCGCTCTTTGTTCCTTCCCGAAGCAGCACGCCTATTTTCGCCTATTTCGTTCTGGACTTGCCCGGAGTTTAGCAAGCGCATATCCTCATCACTATTTAACCCTTCCAATTTCTTTGTCTCACCTCAGTTGTGCTCAGTACTCGTGGCACATTCTGAGGTGAGATACTACTTAACTCTTAGTACCTTGTACTTACTTTACCTTAGTTGGGCATTGTTGCCCTTTATTTAGGTGAATACCAGTTGTGCTCAGTACTCATGGCACATTCTGAGTTGGGCATTGTTGCCCTTTATTTAGATACTTTAACAGGTTATGAGCCCTGCTAGCGCATACTAGCACAAACTCCGTGACCTCACACAACTCCGCCTACACAGCATAATCGTTACCGCATCTCTGATGCCCTCCAAAAACTCCTCAATCGTGGAATGCCCCACTCTACTTGGACCGGAAAATTTCCAAGTATGGAAACTACGCATCTCCGCCAAACTCTGCAGGGAAAAGGTCCTCAGAGTCGTACTTGGCTCAGACATCTGCCCAACCGCTGGTGCCTCCGTCTCCGCCTCCACTAAGCCCCAAAGTTCTGCCTCCGTCACCATCAGCTCAGGAGACGAAGTCCGAAAATGGACCGAGCGGGATGAAAAAGCACATGGCATCATCCAGGATCACATCTGTGATGCGATTCTTCTCCGGACGGAGTCCTATACCTCTGCTAAAGACCTATACGACGCACTCCTGGAACTCTACCAGAAGTCGGACCTTCCCTCCGCCTACCACTCCTATTGCCAATTGTTTGCATCGGAGTAGGACAGAAAATCCAACATCTCCGAGCACATCGCATCCATTCATACACTGGAAACCCAACTAGCGGGAATGAAGTACGTTGTCGACCCAAAATCCTCGCATTCATTCTTCTCCATTCACTCCCCAAAACTCCGGAATGGAGCACCTTCGCGTCATCGGTCATCAACACCATCGACAAGAGCAAGCTCACTTTCAACTCCGTCGAAACCCACATCCTCTCCAAAAACGCTAGACTAAAACTCTCCACCAAACCCGACTCCACTCACTCCGCAAACATCAAAGGAGAACAGAAGAAGAAGAGCGCAAAGCATTGCGAGTACCACCAGACTAGCGGACATAGTACGGAGGAATGCTGAAGTTCTAAGTGGTGGCCGCAGGAGCTTAAGGAGAAGTACAAAAAGGAGAAGGTGAACACAGCAGAAGGAGATCCCAATCTGGACACTAAACCGCCGGACAAGATGAATGTAGCTAGTGCCCATGTAGATCGTGCCTTATACAAATGCATTCAGGCCTACGTCTCATCCGATCCCAAGAATTCGCTGGAGGAAATGATCATTATCGATTCCGGAGCAACATCACACATGGTACCTTGACGAGATTGGTTCTCTACGTACTCCGAACTCTCCCCTGCACGTTCAGTTCAATTCGGCGATAACTCCGTTGTACACGCAATCGGAATAGGAACAGTAATCCTCCGCTCAAGTGTCGACAAACACCGCTATGAGATCACCCTCAGTAATGTCCTACATGTACCGGAGTTCACATTATCTTTGATCTCCGTACCCAAGCTGTCGAAACTAGGATTCTGCACATCATTCCCAGGGACATCAAACTCCTGCTCCGTAAGGAAAGGATGTCGCATTGTCATGCTTGGACACCACAAGAACGGACTGTACCATGCTGCAGTAACTCCGATACGTACTTCGGATTCCAGCCTAATCTCCGTAGACATAAACACTTTGCACTGCCGATTGGGACACATCTCCGTGCCGCGAATTCAAACAATGGTACAAAAAGGCCAACTGTAGGGCATCGACAAACTCACCGGAACACCGGAGTTCTGCGAACCATGTACCATTGGGAAACTAAAGAAGTTACCCTTCAAATCGCATGAGCACCCACGCACCTCAGCTCCTCTGCAAATGGTGCACACGGATGTCAGAGGACCGATATCCCCGAAATCCCGTGAGGGCTACAGGTACTGGCTCCTAATCGTTGATGACTACAGTTGATTCCCGTGGATCTATTTCCTTAAGCACAAAAGCGATGTCCGCGACACCTATCTCCGTTGGAAGTCTGATGTCCAAAACTTCCTCCGCACGGAAATCACTACGGAACGCTTTTCGGACCTACACGTCCAGTTTATCCGAAGCGATGGGGGGAGCGAGTACACAAACAAAGAATTCAAAGACGTACTCAGGAGCGAAGGTACATTCCTAGAAACCTCCACACCATACACTCCGGAACAAAACAGACTGGCCGAACGCATGAACCAAACGCTGACACTCCTTGCCAACTCCATGCTCGAGGACTCAAAACTTCCGAAGTCCTTTTGGACAGATGCCATGTCCACTGCCGCGTACATCTCCGCCCAGAGTCCGACCTCTGCCTTGAACGGAGACACACCATACCACGTGATATTCAAGCAACCAGTCGACTCCACTCTATTCCGGCCCTTCGGATGCATCGGATATGCCTTAATCCCAAAAGAGCAGCGAAAAGGAAAATTCCGAGCCCACGGACGAAAGTGTGTCATGCTTGGCTACACACATGGACAGCAAGCATACAAACTTCTAGACCTGGAGCACTGGACCATCATCTCCAGTCAACATGTCACTTTCAACGAAACCAAAACCATCTCCGATTCCGAAGCCACTCTTTGGATTTGTGCATCCGAGGATCAGTGAGAGGGACTCAACCCCCATCCAGTACGGACATCCGAAACAACTCCGGAAGAGGACGACGACGAGCAAACAGCAATACCCCTTCCAGCTTCAGTGGGAGATATTCACGACCCAGATGAAGTCCTCGACCTAGCAAACAAGCTCAGCCAACTCCACCTCCAACCTCCAACTCCTACACAAACTCCGACACAAACTCTGGTACATCCTCCTGCACAAATGGTTGGAGGAGTTCGCAGGGGAAGTTGTGCGTGAAAACCTGCAAACAGAAACCAGGACTATCAACACACCTTAGATGAGGAAGTACAACGGAAACGGGGGGCCATGAAGACTCCACTGAAGAAGCAGAGATCGAAGACACCCTGGAACCTACAGAGTCCGACGAGGAAACCTCCGATGAAACTCCTGACATGCCCGGAGCCTTCTGCAGCTCCGATCAACTTCATGACCACATCTTCGCTGGAGTTGTCCACGGACCTATGGAAGAAAACCTCCCAAAGACCATAAAAGAGGCCTACCAACGTCCGGACACAGATAAATGGAAATCTGCGGTGGAGGAAGAACTCCTTAGCCTCAACGCCAACCATGTATATGAGACAGTCCCACTCCCCACCGGAGTAACTCCGATCACCTCCAAGCCTGTCTTCCAAATCAAACGCAATGAGAACGGAGACGTGGACCGATACAAAGTCTGGATCATTGCATGGGGCTTCACCCAAAAGGAAGGCATAGATTACATGGAGGTGTTCGCTCCAGTCGCAAACCTCAACTCCGTATGGACCATCGTGGCCCTGGCAGCAAAATATAATCTGGAGTTGGTCCAAATGGACGTCTCTACTGCATACTTGAACGGAGAACTGGAAGAAGAGCTGTACCTCCTTCCTCCAGAGGGAGTACCCATTCAACCCGGATATTGTTGGCGACTTCAGAGATTGCTGTACGGACTCAAACAGGCAGGTCGGACATGGAACAAGACCCTGGACAAAAAGTTAGGAGAACTCGGCTTCACAAAGCTGAACGCGGAGACATGTCTCTACGTTCTCCGAAAACAAAATCAGGTCTGTTTTCTCGTAGTGTATGTCGACGATCTACTCCTTGCTGCCAGCACATGAAGTTTTATGAACTCCGTAAAGTCGTCGTTATCATCCACTTTTAAGATGCATGACCTCGGAGAAGCAAAGTTCATCCTAGGAGTTGAAGTCCGACGCAACCGAAAACTCCGCACTATATCCTTATTGCAAACCCAGTACGTGCAGACTGTTCTCTAGTGCACCGGAATGGCGAACTCCACTCCATGCCAATCACCTATGCTTCACGGCCTGTTGTTGTCCGCAAATGATCCAGAGGATAACTCCACAGTATTGGAGATGACCATAAATGGAACTAAGGTGTTGTACCTAACCGTCATAGGCTCACTCATGTACCTCATGATGGGAACACGACCGGACCTTGCATACTCCGTTGGAACTCTCAGCCGTTTCAGCTCCGCTCCCAAAAAGTGTCATTGGAATGCCGCAAAACGCGTACTTCGCTACCTCCGAGGCACCCCAGACATGGAACTCCGTTTCGACGGTAACGAAGTGTCATTGGACATGGACTTTCATGGCTTTTCAGATGCCGGATGGTCGCAAGACCCAGACAACTCCAGATCTGTTTCCGGATACATCTTCATCAGTAATTGCGGGGCCATCTCTTGGTCCAGTAAGCTTCAAAGCATGGTTGCTCTGTCTTCTACCGAATCAGAGTACATCGGACTTAGCAATGCCGGACAACACCTCGCATGGCTTCAGACTTTCTTTGAGGAAATCGGACATCCACAAACCGGACCAACCACACTCCATTGCGACAATCAAGCTGCTATCATCCTATGCCAGGATCCGCAATTCCGCACTCGGACAAAGCACATCCAACGGAAGTACCACTTTGTTTGGGACGACTTGGTTGGAAAGGGGGAGGCCGTGGTCCAGTACGTCCCCACCGGAGATATGGTAGCTGATATTCTCACGAAACCCCTACCTCGCGAACAACATTGGAAATTTGTAAGGGCCATGGGCCTGCAGCTGCGCTCGAGTGGGAGTGTCAAAGTATAACTCCGGACATATCCAGAGTTAGTACAGAGACCAACTCCGGTCGTTTCTTGCCCGTCTTTCACTCTACCTCTTTTGGACTCACGCATACCTATTACAGTATAGTCTTACCTCGTGTCGATCGCTTGGTGGCGCTCCTACTCCCTCCGAACACGCGCTGTTGCACTCTTTGTTCCTTCCCGAAGCAGCGCGCCTATTTTCGCCTATTTCGTTCTGGACTTGCCCGGAGTTTAGCAAGCGCGTATCCTCATCACTATTTAACCCTTCCAATTTCTTTGTCTCACCTCAGTTGTGCTCAGTACTCGTGGCACATTCTGAGGTGAGATACTACTTAACTCTTAGTACCTTGTACTTACTTTACCTTAGTT